>JAPPVO010000894.1:100000-141275 GCA_030407325.1 Camellia japonica | reverse complement strand
CTTGCCCTTGAACTACGTTGGTTTGATTCCTTGTAAAGGGATACGTAGGCAACTTTTGAGTTCAACCAATTGCATTTATATTTTGATTGTTTGCCCAAGTCTTACGGCCTTGTCAAAATGGGTCGTATTCGGGCTTTGACATTCACTCATGTCATTTCATGACTTCAAGCTCTGTCAAAGAGCGGCAACTGTAGACACCCTATTTTTGACCGCCCTTAAGACTTGGGCGCCTTACGTTGAACACTCGATGATGAAATAATACACTGTAAAAACCATTCAATTTCTTTAGCAAAAAGCTTCGTTTTTGAGTTTCAGAACCTAAAGCCTTGCACCTCTTTTGACCAAAACCTTTTTTTTTTTTTTTTTTTCTAGCCTGACCACTTAGAGACCTACTGCCAAAAGGTGGCCGGCAAGCCAATTATTATTGGCCAGCCGTCCTTTTCCATGGTCGGCTGACCGGCTATATTTTCCGGCAGGTAAATATTTTGCTACCAGTTGTCCTCCCACATGCATGCCTTGCACCAGCTGGCTCAATATAGATATTTCCGACAGGAGAACTTGTTTTTCTATAAATACTTGACCATCCCTCATGGTTTTAGGTTAGAAAAATTTGCCAAGATTCAAAAACTTGCCAAACACTCTCCCTCTCTATCTTGGAATATACATACACTTCCTAAACCAAAAATTTGAGGCTTCTTGCTAAGATTATTGAGCCTAAATTTTAGCTCTTGAGGGTGAACACTTTGTAGTTTGTGAACTAAAGAGTATATTCTCTTCAAAGGTATAACTTTGGCCTTGTTTAAACTACTATTCTCTCATCTTTTTCTTGCTGTTTTTCATACTATTTTGGATTGTTGTTATGGGCTGAAACTTGTGATTTAAAAGCTACCAAAGGTGGAGGGGTTAACCACACTTCTTTGAACCTTATTCCATAGCTTATATCCTTGTGTTTCCCATTTGTTTCTTCACTTTTAGCTACTGATTTTTAGAGATTTTAGAGGCTAAAACAAGTGATTTTAAGGTCCAAAAAGTGGAGGGTTAGCCACCCTTCCTTAGGTTTGCTTACTAGCTTTGTTCTCCTCTTCTTTTATGTGCCTTTTCTAACTCTTCAAACTAATTTTCAGCACTGTTTTTTTTTTTTTAAGTTTTTGGGGTTGTTTTAATTGTTTATTTAATTTATGCTTTGAATACTATACTTGTATTGTTGTAAGTCCTCATGGATTTAGGGGTTTAGGCCATAAACACCAATCTATTTGAGTTGATAGCTTTTCATTCTTTTCTTTTCTTTTTTTTTTTTCATGTAAAGAGTCTCACTTTAATAATCACCTTCGCATAATGTAATGACCCCAAAATGCGTATAAGGAATCATCTTTATTTTCCTATGAAATGATGTGGTTTAATTTAATTATATCTATTAGAATTGAAGCATTATCAGTTGAGTAACGGACTTAAAATGGAAATTACCGACCTTTATGGGTTCAAAAAATGAAAATTGAGTACTTGGATATGTTAATGGGAATTTTTGGAATTATTTGGGAAAATTAATTTGAAATCTAATTTGTCTGATTCGTTAATAGACGTTTGGGTGATTAACTTTACACTGCAAATTAAAGGCCTTAGAGACTTCAGAAACCGGAACAGGGGACATATTTATGATCAGCATAATTTTTAGAGTTATCTGGGAAGTTTAATTGAAATTTAATTTTGCGCGATTCGTAAGGGTGTGTTTGGCCCTCCGTAGTTGTGATAAAGCTTATATAGCTTATATAGGTAATTATATGTGTGTATGTTAAGTGAGTTGGAACTTATTATGATTTGGAGTCAACAAAATATCTAGGGGAGAGAGAGACCCGTGAAAGAGAGGCCAAGAGAGAGTGAGAGAGAGGGTTCACCATTGTTGAGCTTGATGATAGCTTGAAGAAATTGGAGAGAAGAAGGAGAGCAACCATGGAAGCTTAGGGAAATTGAAGAGAAAAAAGAAAGACAAAGATTGAGTTAAGGTTTGACCATCTATCTTGAATCCCTATGTTTAAAGCATCAATTACATGAAATCAAGGATTGATATGGAAGATGTGAACTTTGAAACCCCAACTATAACTATCTTATGCTCTTATGTTCTTGTGTTTGGGAATTGAATCATATTTTGAGTTATGATGTTTGATGGAGATTAAATATATGAAATTTGTTATGTATTAAAGGGTTTTGGGCTTTGATTTACATGGAATTGAGGTTTGATTTTGAAAATGGGAAGTCCCAAATTTTCAGCCATTTTTCGGACTGCTACTGCCCAGGGCCGCACGTGCGGCACTGTTCACCCGCACGTGCGGAGGCAGCTCTGTTCAGCCAACTTTGAATAAGCATATCTTTTTCATCCGGACTCCGTTTTGAGTGATTCTTGAGCCTAAAATCAAGCCCCGGAAGTCTAGTTTCCAATGGCACTGGTCTCACTCCCAAATTCTAAATACAGAAATAGTTATGCTCATATTAGTGACAACTGTTCATTTTCTGTCAACTAGTTTTGTACCATTTCTTCACCTAAACCATTTCCCATTAATTTCTCTTGTTTTCTAAGACATGGATTACAATGTATTAAAGAATAATGAGCTTGGTACCACCATGACTAATTGATTGAACGATCAAAGAGAATAAGTAAAGGATCGAGTATAACCTCATATTATGTGTTGTGCACTATAATTACGTTGGGACGAGGACATTGTACCATTACCACCGGGAACCGATCACTGTGAGTAGTAGTACTGTGGTAGTCCGTTTAATTACTGTTAATGATTATTATGGTTAACGTTCTGTTCCTTACAAGTAAGTATGTTCATTCTGTATACTGTTGACAAGAATACTAACATTCTGTTATTTGCAAGATAGCTATAGTGGTTCATGATGAACAAGTGGAATGTATGAGCATTATGGAAGTATGGTATCCACGTATCTCTGGACTCATACAATTTGTATACTGTGTTTACCTTTCATTAATAATTATCAGAACGTTCAATTAAATGCAAGTTAACTATGTTAACTTCTATGAATGATGCAACGATTACCATTAGCACTCTCTTAATTGCAAGCTAACTATGTTAATGTATATGAACGATTAGACGATTGTGTATACTTTTGTATGCTATCGATTATTAGCTTAAGTGAACTACGTCAGAGGATTTATGTTTATTCTTAAAAGATCGGCTTCTATGTAAATATGAGGGTATACTGTTTGTTACTAATGAACCACAGGCCATTCAATTACAAGTTATCAAGTAAGTGTGGTCACCTTCGAAAAATCAGAACAAATGGAAAGAGCTATGTATACCCATATGAACTTGAAGTTATTTTGTTGTGTTACATATGAACTGATATTCAGAACCTACGACACCAACGCAAAGATTTAACATCATTATGTGACCCACATGAGAATGAGAATTATTCTCCCTTTGTTAAGTGAACGATAATGACAAGATATGACAAGAAATACTCCTTATTGATGTACCATGTAGAATTAAGTATGAATTCTGATTGTGTTTATGATTCAAGCTTAATGACTATGCATGACTTTGTTTCCGGTTATATATGACATGATATGTGTGGTTTGGTCTGTAAAACCTATGAATTATCGGTATGGAGCAAAGTGCTGTACGGAACTAAGTGCTGCAATGCGAGTCACCTCTAGAATCCGTATGAGCCATCTCTTGAGTCCATACATATGTGAACTAGGCTGAAAGCCGATATGAAAGTTATGAGGCCTATGGCCGTTATGTGAAAGATACAATATTTCAAATTATGAAAGATATAATTTGTGAAGATATGAAAGGCATAACCTTGTGAATTTGTGAACTTATGAGGCTAAGTGCCACCTTGTTAATTTATGAACTTATGGAAACATCCAAAGAGTATATGAAGTTATGAATGTTATGGAAGAAACATTGTGAAATTGTGAAAACATCAAAAGAAATTGTGAAGCTACAAACCTATGTGGCCAAGGGCCATTTGTGAAGTAAGAACCTCCACTATGTGAAATATGACCTATGAGGCCAAGGGCCAACTTGTGAACTATGTGAAATATGACCTATGAGGCCGAGGGCCAACTTGTGAACTATGTGAAATGTGAATCTATGAGGTCGAGGGCCAATTTGTGAACTTGTGAATCTAAGAGGCCGAGGGCCAATTTGTGAAGCTATGAAGTTATGGATCTGTTAGGCCGGGGGCCAATGTGTGAATGTGTGAACTCTTTAGGCCGAGAGCTAATCTATGACTTTGTAACCGACAAGATCAATCTGAACTTAAGACAGAATTAAATTAAATGCTCTCTTTATTTATATAAGCATTGATATGTTTTATGTTTCAAGTTAAGCATTGTTTTATTTAAGTATTACTATTCACTGAGCTTGGCTCACTTCATGTTACGTTTGTTCTGTAGACATCCTACCTGGAGGTCAGTCTTAACCCGTGGCATCCACTCCTTTTGGTGTTAACCCCGGAGAGTCCAGGCACTTAAGTAAAGGCAGCCATTTTATGGAGTTTTATTAAGCTTTTGGTTTTATACCCTGTTTACCTATCTAAGGTTGAAGTGTTTATAATTCCTTTACTTCTTACTGTTTTTGTTTCGCCCAATTATGGGGGATGAGTCTATATGTATATATGTCCATAGCTAAATTCTCAGATGCATACTACTACATGTTTGTTTGCCTTATGTTTAGTTTGTGATCCTGGTATAATAGAGGTCGCTCAATGGAGATAGTTCTTTTATTTATGTTCATTTATATTGTTAAATGCTTCCGTTCAGGCCCCATATGTTATGTATGTCAGGTTAAGAGTCCGGTTATGAATAGGTCATGCCCAAACTTTTAGGGGCGAGTTTGGGGCGTGACACATAATCATCTCTGCAACCTTCCTCCAATCTTTGTTTATTTTGATTAAAGAGTTATATTTAACAAAAGTTTGTTGTTTAACCATGAGAAAAAGATTTTCCATGCTTAATGGTTTAATCTCTTTGGAGGTTCATTACCAAGGCATTACATCTCTCTCATGCTAAGCACAATCCGTTGTTTAAACACTTCTCTTTGTCGGAGTATAACTTCTAAGGGACTAACTTTCTAGTTAGGCACTTGGAAATCACAAAGGAAGGTTTCATTATAACTTGTTATCGAGTTTGGATTTAGAGTCATTATCGCCCTCTTTCGGGTTTGACTCCAAATCCCTTATCGCTCATAAATGAGTTTGATTCCTCCTTTGTAATTTCCCCTGAAGAAAAAGGCTTAACAAGTTCATTTCTCAGGTCAAGTCATGCTTGCTATCCTTATTGTTTTTGAACTTAGTGGACGTAGCTATCATTTGTGGACAAAAATGAATACAGAATGGAAAAGTAATGTAAAAAGGGTTAAAATTGGACTAAAGAAATAAAAAAAGGTAATAAAATCGAGTCGGGTTTAATCGGACATTTTATTGAACCCATTGAATCTTGAATCATTACATACTCTTTAGTGATGTTAATGGTTCAAGAAGCAATGTCTACCACTTCCCTTGAAATAACTCCATGATAGGGAGGAGGTGTTGTTGATCTTTTATTTCCATTTATTGATCTTTTGTCCTATTGGTTCATAGATCATCATGCAACAACTTTGCAACAATTGATGGTTTATGAATCGAGTCTACTCCTCCCTTGATCAGTTAATGATAGGAGATACAGAAAGGACAAACATCCCCTAAAAATGCTTTGTTTTTGCTCTGTTTTATTTCTGTGGCACAGGGTAGTACTCAAAAACAGTGGCTCGCCGGCCAACTTTTTGCTCGGCCAACCACTTTCCAAGGCCAGCCGGCCACCCTATTTTATACAGGTAGTGTCATTTTCATTGCAGAATAAAGCAAAAGTTGGCACAAAAACAGATTAATTTTCTGATTGCAAGAAGAACAATTTCTGGCAACAAAACAGAGAGGTTTCCTAGAGGACGTTCTCCTTCGCGCATGTGTGACTCTTCGATTCCCGTAGTCCTTTAAACTAATGCTTTAATAGTACTATGTTGTGCATAATTAGTAGCTTCATTCAAAAACTTGTAATAGCTAGATAAATTAGCATTAATTCATTTATTTGATGTTGTAATAATTAGTTTAATTAGGACATTCATTTGGATTCTCTTGCATGAGGCTACACTTGTAATATTTTTGTATGTCTTCCAACCCCCATTCTTTCTCCCTTTTATTTACTTGCTTATGATGGTTGCATGTAGTATCATATTTTGGTTTCATATCATTACCATGTGTAAATATCCATTTTTGCATGCATCGGGTTCGTGCTCCTCGGAAACGATAGCCCTACAGTTCGGACTCCCGTGGTTATGAATCTGGCTTCACAAGTGCAATGTAAAACAGAAAACACAAATGAGAGTCCAAATTCGGCAAATCTTAGAAACTCCATTTGTCATCAAAGATACCAAAAATGGACTGCATTACTAGATTACAGAGCCATCACCTAAATATTTTTGAAAAATTTAGGAAACCTGTAACTCGTGCTAGAGGCCACTTGTCCGTCATAACCAAAGTGCCGCGGTTCGGGAGCTTAGGTATGAGAGGGGAAGGTCATAAAGCACCCCACTCACCCGATCAAAGATCGGCCTCTACTAATTATGATGTGATTTTTATGTACATTATATGCTCTTGTTTTGATTATTAATGCTAACATTACTGTGTAAGGCACACAAGTATAGACGATTTCTCTCACTTTGGAAATGACTTGATTTTATGTTTGTTTGAAAAGAATTTTGAATATGTGCTACTTGAAAAAGCAAGCTCATATGTATATTAATCAAAGTCCTCCCAATTTAGGCAACATAACCTTCATTCACAGGCATTCAAAGAGATATATCAAATAAACACTCAACCTCATGGTAATATTCTTGATATGACAACATAAACATACATACAATATGCTAAAGCAAAAATTTCTCACCTAGTACACAACCGATACAAGCCAAAATAGAAGAAAATGGTTAGAAAAATGCATGTGCTAATATGCAAGTGACTAATGCAACACATACAAAATGCAACTGCTAAGTTCGGTTTATTAACATGGTATATGGTTCAACTCAAAACATGCGTTAGCGCACGTATTCAAGTAAGTAAGAAATGACAACAATGTTAGAATGATGAACCGAACTTGATGCGTGCAAAAATGGATATTTACACATGGTAATGATATGAAACCAAAATATGATACTACATGCAACCATCATAAGCAAGTAAATAAGAGGGAGAAAGAATGGGGGTTGGAAGACATACACAAATATTACAAGTGCAGCCTCATGCAAGAGGATCCAAATGAATGTCCTAATTAAACTAATTATTACAATACCAAATAAATGAATTAATGCTAATTTAAATAGCTATTACAAGTTTTTGAATGAAGCTACTAATTATGCACAACATGGTACTATTAAAGCATTAGTTTAAAGGATTACATGAATCGAAGAGTCACACGCCCCAAAAACTATTCTGCTTGCAGTCAAAAAATTGATCTATTTTTGCCCCAACTTCTGCTCTATTCTTCCATGAAAATGACACTGCTTGTATAAAATAGGGTGGCCGGCCGGCCTTGGAAAGTGGTCGGCCAGGCAAAAAGTTGGCCGGTGGGCCACTGTTTTGAGTACTACCGTGCTACCACAGAAATGAAACAGAGCAAAAATAGAGTTTTTTCAGGGGATGTTTGTCCTTTCTGTCTCTCCCTATCATGAAACTGATCAAAGGAGGAGTAGACTCGATTCATAAACCATCAATTGTTACAAAGTTGTTACATGATGCTTTATGAACCGATAGGACAAAAGATCAATAAATGGAAATAAAAGACCAATAACAGCTCCTCCCTATCATGGAGTTACCTCAAGGGAAATGGTAGACATTGCTTTTTGAGCCATTAACATTACTAAAAAGTATGTAATGATTCAAGACTCAATAGGTTCAATATAATGTCCGATTGAACCCGACTCAATTTTATTATCTTTTTTTTTTTATTTCTTTAGTCCAATTTTAACCTCTTTTACATTACCTTGCCATTCTTTATTCATTTTTGTCCACAAATGATAGCTACGTCCACTAAGTTCAAAAACAATAAGGATAACAAGCACGACTTGACTCAAGAAATGAACTTGATAAGCCCTTTTCTTCAGGGGAAATTACAAAGGAGGAATCAAACTCATTTACGAGTGATGAGGGATTCAGAGTCAAACCCGAAAGAGGGCGATAATGACTCTAAATCCAAACTCGATAACAAGCTATAATGAAACCTTTGTGATTTCCAAGGGCCTAACTAGAAAGTTAGTCCCTCAGAAGTTATACACCGATGATAAAGAGAAGTGTCTAAACAAGGGATTGTGCTTAGCATGAGGGAAATGTAATGTCTTGGTAATGAACCTCCGAAGAGATTAAACCATTAAGAATGGAAAGTCTCTTTCTCATGCTTAAACAACAATCTTTTGTTAAATATAACTCTTTAATCAAAATAAGCAAAGAATGGAGGAAGGTTGCAGAGATAATTATGCGAAGGTAATTATTAAAATGAGACTCTGTACATGGAAAAAACAAAACAAAACAAAACAAAACAAAAAAAGAAGAAGAAGAATGAAAAGCTATCAATTCAAATAGAT
Organism: Camellia japonica; assembly: GCA_030407325.1. Classification (NCBI taxonomy): domain Eukaryota; kingdom Viridiplantae; phylum Streptophyta; class Magnoliopsida; order Ericales; family Theaceae; genus Camellia; species Camellia japonica. The sequence continues at coordinate 132,636 of JAPPVO010000894.1, read as the reverse complement.
TGGTGTTTATGTCCTAAACCCCCAAATCCATGAGGACTTACAACAACACAAGCATAGTATTCAAAGCATAAATTAAATAAACACTTAAAACAACCCCAAAAACTTAAAAAAACAGTGCTGGAAATTAGTTTGAAGAGTTAGAAAAAACAAGTAAAAGAAGAGGAGAACAAAACTAGTAAGCAAGCCTAAAAAATTGTGCCTAACCCCTCCACTTTTTGGACCTTAAAATCACATGTTTTAGCCTCTGAAAACTTTGAAAATCAGTAGCTAAAAGTGAAGAAACAAATGGGAAACACAAGGATATAAGCTATGGAATAAGGTTTAAGGAAGAGTGGTTAACCCCTTCACCTTGGGTAGCTTTTAAATCACAAGTTTCAGCCCACAAAAACAATCCAAAGCAGTATGAAAAATAGCAAGAAAAAGATGAGAGAAGAGTAGTTTAAACAGGGCCAAAGTTATACCTTTGAAGAGAAGATACTCTTTGGTTCACAAACTACAAAGTGTTCACTCTCAAGAGCTGAAATTTTGGCTCAATAATCTCAACATGAAGCCTTAAATTTTTGGTTTAGGAAGTGTATATATAGTGTATGTATATTGCAAGATAGAGAGGGAGAGTGTTTGGCAAGTTTTTGAATCTTGACAAATTTTTCTAACCTAAAACAATGAGGGATGGTCAAGTATTTATAGAAAAATAGGTTCTCATGTCGGAAATATCTGTATTGAGCCAGCTGGTACAAGACATGCACATTGGGGGACAGTTGGTAGCAAAATATCTACCTGCTGGGAAACATAGTCGAGCCGGCCATAGAGACGGACGGCCGGCCAATAAAAATTGGTCTGCCTACCAGTTTTTGGCCAGCAAGCCTCTGAGTGGTTAGGCTAGAAAAAAAAACAGGTTTTGGTCCAAAAGAGGTGCAAGATTTTAGGTTCTGAAACTCAAAACTAAAGCTTTTTGCTAAAGAAATTGAACGGTTTGTACAACGTATTATTTTATCATCGAGTGTTCAACGTGAGGCGCCCAAGTCTTAAGGGCAGTCAAAAATGGGATATCTACACCGCTATGTTCATTTTTTGCATTCTAAGACACCATTCTATCGTTGGATGTTTGCATAATCCAACAGCTAAGATTCACACTCTGGAATCTTTAGATCGCCATCCCCTCTCTCTCTCTTTCTTATCTTCATTTTGATCATTAGGTCTTTAGTCGACTCTCTCTCTTTCTTCATCCCTCTCTTATTCTTTCCAAACTAGTCGTCTCCTTCTCTTCATCCCTCGTCACCAACCCTCTTTCTCTCCATATTGATTTTGATCATCATCCTTAAAACTAGTTGGCTCTCTTTCTCTATATATATATCTACCTCATTCTGATCACCACCACCACCACCACCACCACCAGACGCCCCTCTTTCTTCGACTTTCGGAAATTGTTGATCACAAAGCCTTTATCTTCTTTCTCTTTCGCAAATCGCAGAGTAAAGAACAAAAGCCAATCGCCGAGTTCGATGGATCACCAGTGTTTGGATCAAGTATGCTCAATGGGAAGAGTCCCAAAAGGACTTTAATGGAGCTTGATTAATCTGGGAACGAGCCCTAGAGGTCAATTATCTGATTGAACACTTTGTGGTTGAAGTACACAGAGGTTGAGATGAAGAACAAGTTCATCAATCATGCTCGAATCAAGGTATTTATCTTCTAAAATAAAAATTTATATTGAAACTTTAATTTATATAAATTTGTGAAATTTGTATTGTTGAAATTGGTGAAAGTTGTGAAATTTCAATTGGTGAAATTTGTTGAAATTCGTTGAAATTTGTTTCAAAGCTATAACAAATTGGTGAAATTTGTGAAATTTCTGTCTGGGAAAGGCACACATTGGTGAAATTTGATTTAATAAAAAAAAAATGAAGGAACATAATAAATCAATTGTATTTTTTTTTTAAATGGTGAATTTCGTTTCTAATAAAAACTTCAAACATTTTTGGGAGGTTTTTCAGTTGAGCCTTTCCTAGAAAAACCTCCCAAAAATGTTTGAAGTTTTTATTTAAAAATGAAATTCACCATTTAAAAAAAAACATAGTTGATTTATTATGTTCCTTCATTTAAAAAAAAAAAAAAAATCAAATTTCACCAATATGCCTTTCCCCAACAGAAATTTCACCAATTTATTATAGCTTTGAAACTAATTTCAACGAATTTCAACAAATTTCACCAATTGAAATTTGGTGGCACAAGGTTGGTAGATGCCAAATTTGGCAACTACTGCAGCATACCACTAGAAAAGCTGTTGTTGTCCAAGCTGCTAGATTATGACTTTGACAACTATTTTAGTGTGGGAACATAATTTTTGAATGACAACACGTGGCCTAGGTGACACCAAAGTGTCAGCCGAGGTGTCACGTGTCCTGGTCATGATGCCGAGATGATCTCGGCTAGGCCGAGGTTATCTGCGAGAATACCGGAATCCGAGATAAGCGGATAAGGGACAAGAGTCCTAAAATGGGAGAAGACTTCAGTTTGGGTAAAGATAAGACTCTTAGAGAGTTTATCCTAATCCTACTGGGAGTCCAAGTTAGCAGTAATCCTAAGTCCATTAGAGTTAGGCTTCTATTTGAGACTAGGATTATGTTAGCTATAAAAAGGAGGCACCCCCATGGGTCTAAGGTATGGCTTTTGATATTCTATCTAGTGAGTTAAGCACTATTGGTTATCTTTGAGAGATATGGAGTACTGACTTGATCGTCGGAGTACCCCCGGGTGGACGAGCCACCGCCGGAGACTCTTCTTTCTGTTGTAGGTCAGACAGGTGCCATCTATTCTGCCGGTGTTCTCCAGTTGAGTACTAAGTTGGCAGTGTGGTCGGAAATTGACACACATAATTTGGCGCCGTCTGTGGAAACGAAAGGAGAATAGATGGCCAACGACGGACAGAAAGAGAAGGTTGGGGACGACACCCCTACTGAGAGTGGGAAACATATTGACCTTGGCGTCGAAGAAGACAACTACAACGAAGAAACTCGTGATAAAAATCATGGAGAAGAGGACATCGGCCAGGAGGGCGACGTGCCGAAGAAATCAGACCTAAGTGAGTATTATAACGAGGACGACCTCCAGGTATGGAAAAAAAGATGCTTACGAAGGGACGACGAGATAAAGGGAATGTCGAACAAATTGGCGGACTTGCAAACGGTTGTCAATTTCATGATACAGAACAACGTCATGCAGCCACCATTCCCGTCACAAGATACGCCGACTCCAGTAGCCAAGAAAGATGCCCAGGCAGGGGGGCAGAAGACAACTCTTACGACTCCTCAGCACGATAGGACCAAGGAACATTCTCACCGGCCTTCAAGGGAGGTCGGACGAGGAGAATCCAGAAGGGGACATTCACAGAGGACACATCGCACCAAGGAAGCTGACTCCAAAGAACATCGGCATGTTCAGGGGAAGGAACTTTGTTTCGACGCGACCAATGGAGAGAGGTCCAAAAGGACTCGCAATGACACAGGAAGTAGTGCACCAAAGAGGCTGAAATCCAGAGATAGCCGAGCTCCTGGACGAACCACGGAGGATCTGAGGGATTACCTCAAGAGAAAGCAACAAGAAGCCGAGGTGACCTCACCTGTCAAGCCGAGGACACCATTCTCGATAGAATTGGACAAATTTGAGGCCCAGAAAAGGTTCAGTATGCCAAGGTTCCAGATATACGACGGTAAGTCAGACCGGAACTTTTACGTCGGCTTGTACCTGAACTCGATGGCATTGTACACCGAGAACGAGCCGTTGCTCTGCAAGGTGTTCCCCTCATCCTTCGGAGAAATTGCATCGGATTAGTTTCACAAGTTGCCGAAAGGAACTGTGAAAACCTGAGAAGGCCTGGCCGAGATGTTTGTGGCCAGGTTCGTGACAAACAAGCTGCAGCCATTAAGGGTGGATGCATTGATGGCCCTGAAGATCGGCGAGGATGAAAGCCTCAAGGCCTATGCCAAAAGGTACTATGAGGTATTCAACCGAATACCAGGATGCAACCAAGAGGTGGCGATCGTGTCGTTTAAAAGCGGCTTGAAGAATGACTGCCTGCTTCGAAAATCACTGGCAAAGACATTGCCGAAAAGCATGGAGGAGCTAATGGCCAGGATAGAAAAGTATGCTAGAGCCGAGGAGGACATGCCGGGGACAAAGGCGTCCAAACCAGAGAAGAGAAATGGTTCGCCGTAGCGAAGTCGAGATAACACTGGATATGAGAAGACAAGAGCTCAGCCCAAGTAAGCAGATCTCGCATTCCAGATCTCGGATCCCAGATCCCAGAAGACAAGATCTCGACCTAAGATTATTAAGTCCGAGAAGAGAAGAGCTTACGGAGATGATGTTTAACACTTGTTGAAATTTGGACAATTTACAAGTTGAAGTTAAACCGAAATCATTGTTTAACACTTGTTGAAATTTGTGGACAATTTACAAGTTGAAGTTAAACCGAAATCATTGTTTAACACTTGTTGAAACTTGAGAAAAGTTTACAAGTTGAAGTTAAACCGAAATCATTGTTTAACACTTGTTGAAATTTGTGGACAATTTACAAGTTGAAGTTAAACTGAAATCATTGCTTAACACTTGTTGAAATTTGTGAACAATTTACAAGTTAAAGTTAAGTCGAGGTTAAACCCTTGTTGAAATTTTATGAAAAAATTTACAAGGTGAAACCAAGGTTATGCCAAGAAAAGGTACTTGGGTACTTGCCGAGGTAAATCATCAATTTGTATAACTGAGGTGTGTCATCCCGAGACGTTTGCAAAAGAGGACGGTTTCGGCTGAGAAACTTGAACGAACTTGGTCGTTGGTTCTAAGCCATTGATGAAAGCAGACTATAGGTCTTGGTCATATTGAGCCGATGAGTTCTGACTTCGGCAATAGATGATGAAGCGAGCTTAGCCGACGTGCTAAGTGGAATAAATGATATAGGTTCCATCACCTCAGGATGCCGAGGTAATAGAACCTAGGGGGCAGTTGTGGGGACATAATTTTTGAATGACAACACATGGCCAAGGTGACACCGAAGTGTCAGCTGAGGTGTCACGTGTCCTGGTCATGATGCCGAGATGATCTCGGCTAGGCCGAGTTATCTGCGAGAATACCGGAATCGAGATAAGTGGATAAGGAACAAGAGTCCTAAAATGGGAGAAGACTTCAGTTTGGGTAAAATAGACTCTTAGAGAGCTTATCCTAATCCTACTGGGAGTCCAAGTTAGCAGTAATCCTAAGTCCATTAGAGCTAGGCTTCTATTTGAGACTAGGATTATGTTGACTATAAAAGGGAGGCACCCTCATGGGTCTAAGGTATGGCTTTTGATATTCTGTCTAGTGAGTTAAGCACTATTGGTTATCTTTGAGAGATATGGAGTACTGACTTGATCGTCGGAGTACCCCCGGGTGGACGAGCCACCGTCGGAGACTCTTCTTTCTGTTGCAGGTCAGACAGGTGCCATCTATTCTGCCGGTGTTTTCCAGTTAAGTCAAAGCCAAACCTAATGGCAATTACCCGAGGGACATGGCATGCTTGCCAAGGCCGCGGCATGATATGCTATTGGCCAAGGCCAAGGCCAAGGCATGCCATGCTGCTGGACAAGGCCGCGACAAGGCATGCCGACGGCCAAGGCCGTGGCGTGGCATGGCATGCCATGCAGCTGGCCAAGGCCGTGGCATGGCATGCCATGCCGCTGGACAAGGCCGTGGCAAGGCATGCTGCTGGCCAAGGCGTTGGCATGGCATGCTGCTGGCCAAGGCGTTGGCATGGCACGCTGCTGCCCAAGGCCGAGTCGTTGGCATGGAATGCTGCTGGCCAAGGTGTTGGCATGGCATGCCATGCTGCTGGACGAGGCCGTGGCAAGGCAAGCTGCCGGCCAAGGCGTTGGCATGGCATGCCGCTGGCCAATGCCATGCCATGATGCTGGACAAGGCCGTGGCAAGGCATGCTACTGGCCAAGGCGTTGGCATGGCATGCTGCTTGCCAAGGCCGTGGCATGGCATGCTGCTGGCCAAGGGTGTGGCGTGGCATGCCATGCTGCTGGACAAGGTCGTGGCAAGGAACGCTGTTGGCCAAGGCCGTGGCATGGCATGCTGCTGGCCAAGGACTAGGCATTATGCTACTGGTCGAGGCTTTGGCACGGCATGCTTCTGGCCGAGGCTGTGGCATGGCATGTTCCTGGCCGAGGCTTTGGCATGGCATGCTGCTGGCCGAGGCCGTGGCATGACATGCTTGCCAAGGTCGGGCATGGCATGCTACTGGCCAAGGCGGTGGCATGGCATGCTGCTGGCCAAGGCCGTGGCATGACATGGTTGCCAAGGCCGGGGCATGGCATGCTGCTGGCCAAGGCTGTGGCATGGCATGCTGCTGGCCAAGGCTTTGGCATGCCATTTTGCTGGCCAAGGCTGTGGCATGGCTTGCTGCTGGCCAAGGACTAGGCATCATGCTGCTGGTCGAGGCTTTGGCATGGCATGCTGCTGGCCGAGGTTGTGGCATGGCATGCTGCTGGCCGAGGCCGTGGCATGACATGCTTGCCAAGGTCAGGCATGGCATGCTGCTGGCCAAGGCCGTGGCATGACATGCTTGCCAAGGCCGGGGCATGGCATGCTGCCGGCCAAGGCTGTGGCATGGCATGCTGCTGGCCAAGGCGTTGGCATGCCATTTTGCTGGCCAAGGCTGTGGCATGGCTTGCTGCTGGCCAAGGACTAGGCATCATGCTGCTGGTCGAGGCTTTGGCATGGCATGCTGCTGGCCGAGGCCGTGGCATGGCATGCTGCTGGCCGAGGCCGTGGCATGACATGCTTGCCAAGGTCGAGCATGGCATGCTGCTGGCCAAGGCGTTGGCATGGCATGCTGCTAGCCAAGGCCGTGGCATGACATGCTGGCCAAGGCTATGGCATGGCATGCTGCTGGCCAAGGCCGTGGCATGGCATGCTTGCAAAGGCCAGGGCATGGCATGCTGCTGGCCAAGGCTGTGGCATGCCATGCTGCTGGCCAAGGTCGACGTACCACCGCCACCACCGCGGGCCGCCACTCGACACATCCCGTGCTTGGCTATGTAGTTTCAATGCCACAAGCCAAGCGATGGCATGTGCCAAGTGCCTGCCTAGGCATAGGCGTGGCCTGTGGCATGGCCACGCTGGCCAGCCTTAAGGGAGGTGCCCCCCCTTATAGTAGCTTGTTAAGCCCTTTTTCATCTGGCAGGAGGAAACATCAACCATGCTCGAGGAGTCATAATGGGGTTTTTTTTAAAAAGTAATGGTTTTTTGCCAAAACTTTCAACATGAAAGTTGTAGGAAATAATTTAATACACCATAAAAAAAATTGAAAAAAAATATTTGGCCAGCGGAAATATTTTATTTTAATTTATTTCGATTTTAATACTTAAAAAATAATAAAAATTAATAAAAATAGTCAAAAAATTATGGAAAAATTCCAATAATTATAGGGTGAGGCACTAGTAAATATAGTTATTTTTAATTATACTTTTATTTATTATTTATTTATTTTAATTTTTATGAGTAAATAAATAATCAAAAAATGAATCGCACCCGAAGTACTAAGAAGCCCGACGAACGTGCAAAAACACTTAGAGAAGCCGAGCAAGCATCGGTTAGCACGAATACAAATAACAAACGCAATAGGCAACTTCCGAGGGACAGACATACTTTTCGCAACAAGCTTCCACTGGGAAAGCACTGGCAACTCGTTCGCAAGTCAAAGCCAACCAAATGGCTATTACCCGAGGGACATGCATTTCGCAGGGCAACTTGTACATAAGTCAAAAGCCAAACCTAATGGCAATTACCCGAGGGACAAGGAATGCTTGCCAAGGCCGTGGCATGCGATGTTCTCGACCAAGGCCATGCCGTGCCAAGCTGCTGGACAAGGCCGTGGCAAGGCATGCTTTGCCACGGCCTTGGCATTGCAAGCTGTTGGCAGTGGCATGCATGGCATGCTCTGGCCAGGGCTGTGGCATGGCATGATGCCGGCTTGGCAAAGGCTATCGCATGACCAAGGCAAGCAGCCTTGGCATTGGGGGCGCGTCCACGGCCTTGGCCGGGTGGCCTTGGCTGCTATTCTTAGCGCGACTGCAAATGACAAAGGCAACAAGCAACTTCCGACGGACAAAATTTTCGCAACAGACATCCATGTTGCTGGCCAAGGCCATGGCATGCTGCTGGCCAAGGCCGTGGCAGGGCATGCTGCTGGCTTTGGCTGGGCTGCCTTGGCCTTGGCATGGCATGATGCTGGCTTTGGCCTAGCAGCCTTGGCCATGGCATGGCATGCTGCTGGCCTTGGCCTTGGTATGGCATGCTGCTGGCCTTGGCTTGGCTGTCTCGGCCTTGGCATGGCATGCTGCTGGCCTTGGCCTGGGCACGGCATGCTGCTGGCTTTGGCTTGCCTGCCATGGCCTTCGCATGGCACGCTGCTGGCCTTGGCCTTGGCGTGGCATACTGCTGGCTTTGGCTTGGCTGCCTCGGCCTTGGCATGGCAAGCTGTTGGCCATGGCCATGGCATGGCGTGCTGCTGGCTTTGGCTTTCCTGCCTTGGCCTTGGCATGGCATGTTGCTGGCCTTGGCCTGGGCATGGCATGCTCCTGGCTTTGGCTGGGCTGCCTTGGCCTTGGCATGGCATGCTGCTGGCCATGGCCTTGGCACGGTATGCTGCTGGCTTTGGCTTGGCTGCCTTGGCCTTGGCATGGCATGCTACTGGCCTTGGCCCGGGCATGGCATGCAGCTGGCTTTGGCTTGGCTGCCTTGGCCTTGGCATGGCATGCTGCTGGCCTTGGCCCGGGCATGGCATGCGGTTGGCTTTGGCTTGCCTGCCTTGGCCTTCGCGTGGCATGCTGCTGGGCTTGGCCTGGGCATGGCATGCTGCTGGCTTTTGCTTGGCTGCCTTGGCCTTGGCGTGGCATGCTGCTGGCCTAGGCCTTGGCATGGCATGCAGCGGCCTTTGGCTTGGCTGCCTTGGCCTTGGCAAGGCATGCTGCTGGCCATGGCCTTGGCATGGCATGATGCTGGCTTTGGCTTGGCTGGCTTGGCTGCCTTGGCCTTGGCATGGCATGCTGGTGGCCTTGGCCATGGCATGGCATGCTGCTGGCTTTGGCATGGCGGACTTGGCCTTGGCCTTGGCATGGAATGCTGTTGGCTTTGGCCGGGCCGCCTTGGCCTTGGCATGGCATGATGCTTGCCTTGGCCTTGGCGTGGCATGCTGCTGGCTTTGGCTTCGCTGCCTTGGCCTTGGCATGGCATGCTGCTGGCCATGGCCTAGGCATGGCATGCTGCTGGCTTTGGCTGGGCTGCCTTCGCCCTGGCATGGCATGCTGCTGGCCATGGCCTTGGCATGGCATGCTGCTGGCTTTGGCTTGGCTGCCTTGGCCTTGGCATGGCATGCTGCGGGCCTTGGCCTGGGCATGGCATGCTGCTGGCTTTGGCTTGCCTGCCTTGGCCTTGGCATGGCATGCTGCTGGCCATGGCCTTGGCATGGCATGCTGCTAGCTTTGGCTAGGCTGCCTTGGCCTTGGCATGGCGTGCTGCTGGCCATGGCCTGGGCATGGGATGCTGCTGGCTTTGGCTGGGCTGCCTTGGCCTTGGCATGGCATGCTGCTGGCCATGGCCTTGGCATGGCATGCTGCTGGCTTTGGCTTGGCTGCCTCTGCCTTGGCATGGCACGCTGCTGGCCTTGGCCTTGGCATGGCATGCGGCTGGCTACGGCTTGGCTGCCTTGGCCTTGGCATGGCACGCTGCTGGCCTTGGCCTGGGCATGACATGCTGCTGGCTTTGGCTTGCCTGCCTTGGCCTTCGCATGGCAAGCTGCTAGCCTTGGCCTTGGCACGGCATGCTGCTGGCTTTGGCTTGGCTGCCTTGGCCTTGGCATGGCACGCTGCTGGCCTTGGCCTTGGCACGGCATGCTTCGGCTTCGGCTTGCTTGGCCTTGGCATGGCACGCTGCTGGCCTTGGCCGGGGCATGGCACTGCTGGCTTTGGCTTGCCGGCCTTGGCCTTCGCATGGCATGCTGCTGGCCTTGGCCTTGGCAAGGCATGCTGCTGGCTTTGGCTTGGCTGCCTTGACCTTGGCATGGCATGCTGCTGGCCATGGCCTTGGCATGGCATGCTGCTGGCTTTGGGTTGGCTGCCTTGGTCGTGGCATGGCAAGCTGCTGGCCATGGCTTGGGCATGGCATGCTGCTGGCTTTGGCTGGGCTGCCTTGGCCCTGGCATGGCATGCTGCTGGCCATGGCCTGGGCATGGCATGCTCCTGGCTTTGGCTTGGCTGCCTTGGCCTGGGCATGGCATGGTGTTGGGCATGGCATGCTGCTGGCTTTGGCTTGGCTGCCTTGGCCTTGGCATGGCATGCTGCTGGCTTTGGCTTGGCTGCCATGGCCTTAGCATGGCATGTTGCTGGCTCTGGCGTGGCTGCCTTGTCCTTGGCATGGCATGCTATTGGCTTTGGCCTGGCTGCCTTGGCCTTGCCATGGCATGCTGGGGGCCTTGGCCTTGGCATGGCATGCGGCTGGCATTGGCTTGGCTGCCTTGGCCTTGGCATGGCGTGTTGCTGGCCTTGGCCTCTGCATGGCATGCTGCTGGCTTTGCCATGGCGGCCGTGGCCTTGGCATGGCATGCTGCTGGCTTTGGCTTGGCCGTCTTGGCCTTGGCATGGCATGATGCGTGCCCTGGCCTTGGCGTGGCATGCTGCTGGCTTTGGCTTCGCTGCCTTAGCCTTGGCATGGCGTGCTGCGGGCCATGGCCTTGGCCTGGCACGCTGCGGGCCATGGCCTTGGCCTTGGCATGTCATGCTGCTGGCTTTGGCTTGCCTGCCTTGGCCTTGGCATGGCATGCTGCTGGCATTGGCCTTGGCATGGCATGCTGTTGGCTTTGGCTTGGCTGCCTTGGCCATGGCATGGCATGCTGCTGGCCTTGGCCTTGGCATGGCATGCTGCGGGCTTTGGGTTGCCTGCCTCGGCCTTGGCATGGCATGCTGCAGGCCATGGCCTGGGCATGGCATCCTGCTGGCTTTGGCTTGGCTGCCTTGGCCTTGGCATGGCATGCTGCTGGCTTTGGCTTGCCTTCCTTGGCCTTGGCATGGCATGCAGCTGGCCTTGGGCTCGGCATGGCATGCTGCTGGCTTTGGCTTGCCTGCCTTGGCCTTGGCATGGCATGCTGCTGGCTTTGACTTGCCGTCCTTGGTCGTGGCATGGCATGCTGCTGGCTTTGGCTTGCCGGCCTTGCCCTTGGCATGGCTTGCTGCTTGCTTCGGCTTGCCAGCTTTGGCCTTTGCATGGCATGCTGCTGGCCATGGCCTTGGCATGGCATGCTGCTAGCTTTGGCTTGGCTGCCTTGGCCTTGGCATGGCATGCTGCTGGCCACGGCCTTGGCATGGCATGCTGCTGGCTTTGGCTTGCTTTCGTTGGCCTTGGCATGGCATGCTGCTGGCTTTGGCTTGCTTGCCTTGGCCTTGGCATGGCATGGTGCTGGCTTTGGCTTGCCTGGCTTGGCCTTGGCATGGCATGCTGTCGGCCATGGCCTTGGCATGGCATGCTGCTGGCTTTGGCTTGGCTGCCTTGGCCTTGGCATGGCATGCTGCTGGCTTTGGCTTGACTGCCTCGGCCTTGGCATGGCATGCTGCTGGCCATGGCCTTGGCATGGCATGCTGCTGGCTTTGGCTTCGCTGCCTTGGCCTTGGCATAGCTTGCTGCTGGCCTTGGCCTTGGCATGGCATGCTGCTGGCTTTGGCTTGGCTGCCTTGGCCTTGGCATGGCATGCTGCTGGCTTTGGCCTTGGCGTGGCATGCTGCTGGCTTTGGATTGGCGTGCTGCGGGCCTTGGCCTTTTCAAGGCATGCTGCTGGCCTTGGCCTTGGCATGGCATGCTGCTGGCCATGGCCTTGGCATGGCATGCTGCTGGCTTTGGCTTGGCTGCCTTGGCGTTGGCATGGCATGCTGCTGGCTTTGGCCTGGCTGCCTTGGCCTTGGCATGGCATGCGGCTGGCCTTGGCCTTGGCATGGCATGCGGCTGGCTTTGGCTTGCCTGCCTTGGCCTTGGCATGGCATGCTGCTGGCCTTGGCCTTGGCATGGCATGCTGCTGGCTTTGGCTTGCCTGCCATGGCATGCGGCTGGTCTTCGCCTAGGCATGGCATGCTGCTGGCTTTGGCTTGGCTTATTCCGAGGGACATAATTTTCGCAACTTCCGAGGGACACAATTTTCGCAACAGGCAACTTTCGAGGGACATAATTTTCGCAACAAGCTTCCTTGTTGCTGGCCAAGGACGTGTCGTGGCATGCTGCCGGCAAAGCCGTGGCATCGCATGCGGCTGGCTTTTGCGTGGCTGCCTTGGCCCGGGCATGGCATGCTGCTGGCCTAGGCCATGGCATGGCATGCTGCTGGCTTTGGCTTGGCTGCCTTGGCCGTGGCATGGCCTGCTGCTGGCCTTGGCCTTGGCATGGCATGCTGCTGGCTTTGGGTTGCCTGCCTTGGCCTTGGCATGGCATGTGCTGCCATGCCTTGCATGGCATGCTGCTGGCTTGCTTGCTGCCTTGGCCTTGGCATGGCATGCTGCTGGCTTTGCTTGGCTGCATTGGCCTTGGCATGGCATGTTGCTGGCTTTTGGCCTTGCATGGCATGTTCTGGCTTTGGCTTGGCATGCTGTCGCCTTGGCCTTGCCTTGCAGGCATGCTGCCGGCTATGGCCTTGGCATGATGCTGCTGGCTTTGCATGCCTGTCTTGGCCTTGGCATTGGCATGCTGCTGGCATTGCCTTGCATGCATGCTGCTGGCTTTGGTTTGCTCTTCGTCTTGGCATGGAATGCTGCTGGCCATGGCCTTTGGCATGCATGCTGCTGGCCATGGCCTTGCATGGCATGCTGCTGGCTTTGGCTAGCTCCTTGGCCATGGCATGCATAGCGGCAGGCCTTGGCTGGGCATGGCATGCTGCTGGCTTTGGCTTGCCTGCCTTAGGCCTTGGCATGCATGCAGCTGGCCCTGGGCTTGCATGTCATGCTGCTGGCTTTGGCTTGCCGGCCTTGGCCTTGGCATGGCATCTGCTGGCTTTGGCTTGCTTGCCTTGGCCTTGCATGGCAACTCTGGCTTTGGCTTGCCTGCCTTGGCCATGGCATGCAGCTGCTTGCTTTGGGGTTGGCCGCCTTGGCCTTGCATCATGCTTCTGGCCTTGCCTAGCATGCCATGCTGCTGACTTTGGCTTGCTGCCTGGCCTTGCATGCAGCTGCTGGCATTGGCCTTGCATGCGCATGCTCTGGCATTGGCCTTGGCATGGCATGCTGCTGGCTTTGCTTGGCTGCCTTGGCCTTGCATGCATGCTGCTGCCTGGCTTGGCTGCCATGCCTTGGCATGGCATGCGGCTGGCCTTCGCCTTGGCATGGCATGCGTTGGCTGGCTTGGCTGCTTTCCAAGGACATAATTTCGCAACTTCCGGGACACAATTTTCGCAACAGGCAACTTCCGAGGGACACAATTTTCGCAAACTTCCGAGACACAATTTTCGAACAGCAACTTCCGAGGGACATAATTTTCACAACAAGCTTCCATGTTGCTGGCCAAGCACGTGTCCTGGCATCTGCCGCAAAGCCGTGCATCGCATGCTGCTGGCTTTTGCTTGGCTGCCTTGCTGGCATGCATGCTGCTGCCTAGGCCATGGCATGCATGCATGGCTTTGCTTTGCATGCTTGGCTTGGCTGCCTTCGCCATGGCATGGCATGGCGTGCGACGTTCTTATCATTAGTTTTACCCTACTGACGACAGCGTCGCAATAGTAATTCAACCTAGTACGAGAGAACCTTGATTCGCACAATTGTCATCGCCGCTTGGTTGAAAAAAGCCAGTGGCGCAAGCTACCGTCCTGGATTAGACTGAACGCCTCTAAGTCAGAATCCGGCTAGAAGCGACGCGTGCCCCGCGCCGCTTGCCGACCCGCAGTAGGCCGTCGCCCCCAAAGGCACATGTCGTTGTGAAGCCCGCGCGCGGACGAGCCGTGCGGCCGCCTTGAAGTACAATTTCCTATCTCGAGCGGCGGGTAGAATCCTCTGCAGGACTTAAATACGCGACAGGGTATTGTAAGTGGCAGAGTGGCCTTGCTGCCACATCACTGAGATTCAGCCCTGCGTCGCTCCGATTCGTCCCTCCCCCCTCCCGATTTGTCTTGTCCCCCCCGGAGGTCCGAGATCACATGGTGCGCGCCTCGGGACACGAAAACGATGCACGTGCGCGCAAACGAAATTCCCAAGGCTAAGGATTGCTGACCCCACAGGACGAGTTGCGCACGCTGCAGCCTTGGCCAGCAGGCCATGCCACGGACTTGCCCAGCAGCCACGCCTTAGCATTCGCCAACATCCATGCCTTAGCCCTGGCCGGCAAGTCATGCCACCCCTTGGCACGCCATTCCTTAGCATTCGCCAGCATGCCAGGCCACTGCCTTAGCCAGCATTCCATGCCGAAGCGTTGGCCAGAGTGCCATGCCACGGCCTTGCCCGGCATGCCACGCCACGGCCTTGCTCAGCATCCATGCCTTGCAATGCCTGCATGCCATGCCACCGCCGTCACCGCATGCCGGCCACCGCCTTGCCTAGCATCCAGCCACTGCCCGCCAGCATGCCATCCAGAGCTGCCCAGCATGCCAGCCACGGCCTCGGCCCGCATGCCATGCCACGGCGTTGCCCAGCGTGCCGTGCCACAGCGTTGCCCAGCGTGCCACGCCACGCCTCGTCCGCAATTGCCACGCCACGGCGTTGCCCAGCATGCAAGCCGGAAGGCCATGCCACGCCTGCCCGCATGCCTTGCCACGGCGTTGCCCGGCATGCCATGCCACAGCGTTTGCCCAGCGTGCCACGCCTTAGCCTTGGGCCAAACATGCATCCAAGGCCGGAATGCAATGCCACGGCCACGGCCACGGCCTCGACCGCGTGCCATGCACGGCCACGGCCACGGCTCGCCCGCTGCCATGCCACCCTCCCCGCGTGCCATGCCACGCCTCGGCCCCGGCTCGCATGCGTTTGCCACGCGTTGCCCGGCATCCATGCCACGCGTACCCAGCGTCCATGCCTTAGCCTTGGCCAACATGCCGCGCCACGGCCTTGGCCCGCATGCATGCTACAGCCTCTCCGGAATGCCATGCCACGGCGCGGCCCGCATGCCATCCACGGCCTCGGCCCGCATGCATGCTATAGCCTCCCCGGAATCATGCCACTGCCCGGCCCGCATGCCATGCCACGGCCTCGCCCGCAGCCTTGCACGCCTCGGCCCAGCATGCCATACCACGCCGGCCCGCATGCCTTGCTCAGCATTGCCATGCCTTGGCAATGGCTGGTGCCACGCCACGCCGTCGCCAGCATTGCTATGCCACCGCCCTGCCCAGCATGCCAGGCCATACCTCGCCAGCATCCATGCCAGAGCGTTACCAGCATTGCCATGCACGGCCTCGGCCTGCATGCCTTGCCACGGCGTTGCCCAGCATGCCATGCCACAGCGTTGCCCAGCGTGCCATGCCACGGCCTCGGCCCGCATGCCATGCCACAGCGTTGCCCAGCACGCCATGCCACGGCGTTGCCCAGCGTGCCATCCGACGGCCTCGGCCAGCATGCAATGCCACTGCCTTGGCCAGCCATCCATGCCTTAGCCTTGGCAAGCATGCCATGGCACCGCCTTGGCAAGCATGACATGCCACTGGCCTGGCCAACATGCCATGCCACTGCGTTGCCCAGCATGCCAAGGCACGGCGTTGCCCGGCATGCCAAGGCGGGCATGCCATGCCATGCCACGGCCTCGGCCCGCATGCCATGCCACGGGGTTGCCCAGCGTGCCATGCCTTAGCCTTGGCCAACATGCCATGCCACTGCCTTGGCCAGCTTGTCATGCCAGCGCCACGGCCAGCATGCCACGCCACTGCCTCGGCCAACATGCCATGCCAACGTATTAGCCTTGGCAAGCATGCCACGCCGCGGCCGTGCCAGCATGCCATGGCCCCGCCTTGGCAAGCATGCCATGCCACCGCCTTGGCCGACACGCCATGCCTTAGCATTCGCCAGCATGCCACGCCATAGCCTTGGCCAGAATGCCACGCCTTAAGCTTGCCCAGCATGTCAAGGCGGGCATGCCATGCCACGGCCTCGGCCAGCATGCCATGCCACGGCCTCGGCCCGCATGCCTTGCCTTGCCACGGCGTTGCCCAGCATGCTATGCCACGGAGTTGCCCAACGTGCCATGCCACGGCGTTGCCCAGCGTGCCATGCCTTGCCCTTGGCCAACCTGCCATGCCACTGCCCAGGCCAGCATGCTGTGCCGCTGCCTCGGCCAGTATGCCGGGCCAAGGCCAAGGCCAAGGGCTAAGGCCACGGGCCAAGGCCACGGGCAAGGGCAAGGCCAAGGCCAGGGCCAGGGCCAGGGCCAAGGCCAGGGCCAGGGCCAAGGCCACGGGAAAGGCCAGGGCCAAGGCCACGGGCAAGGCCAAGGCCAAGGCCACGGGCCAAGGCAAGGCCACGGGCCAAGGCCATGCCAGGGCCAAGGCCAAGGCCACGGGCAAGGCCAAGGCCAGGGCCAAGGCCACGGGCAAGGGAATGGCCAAGGCCCAGGCCATGCCAAGGCCACGGGCCAAGGCCACGGGCAAGGGCAAGGGCAAGGGCAAGGGCAAGGGCAAGGGCAAGGGCAAGGGCAAGGGCAAGGGCAAGGGCAAGGGCAAGGGCAAGGCCATGCCAAGGCCACGGGCCAAGGCCATGGGCAAGGCCAAGGCCGTGCCAAGGCCAAGGGCCAAGGCCACGGGCAAGGGCAAGGCCAAGGGCGAGGCCACGGGCCAAGGCCAGGGCTAGGGCCACGGGCAAGGCCAGGGCTAGGGCCAGGGCCAAGGCCAAGGCCAAGGCCACGGGCCAAGGCCATGCCAAGGCCACGGGCAAGGCCAAGGCCAAGTCCAAGGCCATGCCAAGGCCAAGGCCAAGGCCACGGGCCAAGGCCATGCCAAGGAAGGCCACGGGCCAAGGCCATGCCAAGGCCAAGGCCAAGGCCACGGGCCAAGGCCATGCCAAGGCAAGGCCACGGGCAAGGCCAAGGCCCAGGCCATGCCAAGGCCAAGGCCAAGGCCACGGGCCAAGGCCATGCCAAGGCCACGGGAAGGCCAAGGCCAAGGCCATGCCAAGGCCACGGGCCAAGGCCATGCCAAGGCTAGGCCACGGGGAAGGACAAGTCCAAGGGCCAAGGCCAGGGCCAAGGCCACGGGCAAGGGAAAGGCCAAGGCCATGCCAAGGCCAAGGCCACGGGCCAAGGCCATGCCAAGGCCAAGGCCACGGGCAAGGCCAAGGCCAAGGCAGCGTGTAAGGGCAAGGGCAAGGCCCCGTGCAAAGCCATGGCCAAGGCGAAGGCCGCGGGCAAGGGCCAGGGCCAAGGCCAGGCATGCCACCGCCTCGGTCGCTCTTTTTTAACATGATTTTTATTTCTTACCTAAACCATGCCACACATTAAAAATGCCATACAATTAATTTTAAATGTCATCCCCTATTTTTTTGCTATTTTCTAGAGTCTTTTGAATTTTTTCGCCTTTATTTGGACTAAAAATCAAAATAAAATAAATAAAAATTGAAAAAATGATGTAATAATTTCTATAATTATAGTGCCTCCTCCTTTAATTATTGGAATTTTTCCATAATTTTTTGACAATTTTAGTATTTTTATTATTTTTTTAATTATTAAAAACGAAATAAATTAAAATAAAATATCCCGGTGGCCAAATATTTTTTTCTATTTTTTTTATGGTGTATTAAATTATTTCAAACAACTTTCATGTTGAAAGTTTTGGCAAAAAACCATTAATTTTTAAAAACCCCATTATGACTCCTCGAGCATTGGTTGATGTTTCCTCCTGCCAGATGAAAAAGGGCTTAACAGGCTATATAAGGGGGGGGCACCTCCCTTGCCAGGCAAGGCCAGCACTAGCTATGCCATGCCTGGGCCGCGGCCTGGACCGCGGCCTGGCCGCGGTTCGGGCGCGGCTCGGGCGTGGCCTGGCCGCGGCTCGTCCGCGGCCTGGGAGCGACCTTGGGTAGCCTGGACAGCGGCTCCGCCGCGGCCTACGGTGCGGCCTGGCCAGTATGGCATGCGCGCGGCGTGGGCAGCATGGCATGGCGTGCGCGTGGCGTGGGCGGATTGGCATGCCCGCGGCCTGGGCAGCATGGCATTGCATGCCTGCGGCCTTGGCGTGGCTCGGGGGCGGCCTGGACGCGGCCTGGGCGCGGCCTGCGCAACATGGCATGGCATGGCATGGGCGCGGCGTGGGCGACCTGGGCAGCACGGCATGGCGTGAGCGGGACGGGGCAGGGCGGGGCGGCCTGGCCTGGCTTGCCCGCGGCATGGGCAGCGTGGCCTGTGCGCAAACCGTGCACGCGGTCTTTTGATCGCGGTGCGCGTGTTGCGCGCATGGTCGCGCACGCCTTTGCACGCCTTCGCACGCAACGCACGTCTAATGATAAGAACCGCCGCATGCCATGCCATGCCATGGCGAAGGCCACGCCAAGCCAAAGCGTGCAAAGCCAAAGCCAGCTGCATGCCATGCCATGGCCTAGGCCAGCAGCATGCCATGCCCAAGCCAAGGCAGCCAAGCAAAAGCCAGCAGCATGCGATGCCACGGCTTTGCCGGCAGCATGCCAGGACACGTGCTTGGCCAGCAACAGGAAGCTTGTTGCGAAATTATGTCCCTCGGAAGGGCCTGTTGCGAAAATTGTGTCCCTCGGAAGTTGCCTGTTGCGAAAATTGTGTCCCCCGGAAGTTGCGAAAATTTTGTCCCTCGGAAGCAGCCAAGCCAAAGCCAGCTGCATGCCTTGCCAAGGCGAAGGCTAGCCGCATGCCATGCCAAGGCCATGGCAGCCAAGCCAAGGCCAGCAGCATGCCATGCCAAGGCCAAGGCAGCCAAGCCAAAGCCAGCAGCATGCCATGCCAAGGCCAAGGCAGGCAAGCCAAAGCCAGCAGCATGGCATGCTAAGGCCAAGGCTAGCAGCATGCCATGCCAAGGCCAAGGCGGCCAAGCCAAGCCAGCAGCATGCCATGCCATGGCAAGGCAGGCAAGCCAAGCCAGCAGCATGCCATGCCAAGGCCAAGGCAAGCAAGCCAAAGCCAGCAGCATGCCATGCCAAGGCATGGCAAGCAAGCCAAAGCCAGCAGCATGCCATGCCAAGGCCAAGGCCGGCAAGCCAAAGCCAGCAGCATGCCATGCCAAGCCCAGGGCCAGCTGCATGCCATGCCAAGGCCAAGGCAGGCAAGCCAAAGCCAGCAGCATGCCATGCCAAGGCCAAGGCCTGCCGCATGCCATGCCATGGCCAAGGCAGCCAAGCCAAAGCTAGCAGCATGCCATGCCAAGGCCAAGGCAGGCAAGCCAAAGCCAGCAGCATGCCATGCCAAGGCCAAGGCCAGCAGCATTCCATGCCAAGGCCAAGGCAGCCAACCCAAAGCCAGCAGCATGCCATGCCAAGGCCAATGCCAGCAGCATGCCATGCCAAGGCCAAGACAGGCATGCCAAAGCCAGCAGCATGCCATGCCAAGGCCATGGCCGGCAGCATGCCATGCCAAGGCCAAGGCCAAGGCCGGCAGCATGCCAAGCCAAAGCCAGCAGCATGCCATGCCAAGGCCAAGGCAGCCAAGCCAAAGCCAGCAGCATGCCATGCCAAGGCCATGGCCAGCAGCATGCCATGCCAAGGCCGAGGCAGGCAACCCAAAGCCAGCAGCATGCCATGCCAAGGCCAAGGCTAGCAGCATGCCATGCCACGGCCAAGGCAGCCAAGCCAAAGCCAGCAGCATGCCATGCCATGGCCTAGGCCAGCAGCATGCCATGCTCAGGCCAAGGCAGCCACGCAAAAGCCAGCAGCATGCGATGCCACGGCTTTGCCGGCAGCATGCCACGACACGTCCTTGGCCAGCAACATGAAAGCTTGTTGCGAAAATTATGTCCCTCGGAAGTTGCCTGTTGCGAAAATTGTGTCCCTCGGAAGTTGCGAAAATTATGTCCCTCGGAAGAAGCCAAGCCAAAGCTAGCCGCATGCCATGCCTAGGCGAAGACCAGCCGCATGCCATGGCAGCCAAGCCAAAGCCAGCAGCATGCCATGCCAAGGCCATGGTAGGCAAGCCAAAGCCAGTCGCATGCCATGCGAAGGCCATGGCCAACCACATGCCATGCCAAGGCCAAGGTAGCCAGGCCAAAGCCAGCAGCATGCCATGCCAAGGCCAAGGCAGCCAAGCCAAAGCCAGCAGCATGCCATGCCAAGGCCATGGCCAGCAGCATGCCATGCCAAGGCCAAGGCAGGCAAGCCAAAGCCAGCAGCATGCCATGCCAAGGCCAAGGCCAGCAGCATGCCTTGCCAAGGCCAAGGCCAGAAGCACGCCAAGCCAAAGCCAGCAGCATGCCACGCCAAGGCCAAAGCCAGCAGCATGCCATGCTAAGGCCAAGGCAGCGAAGCCAAAGCCAGCAGCATGCCATGCCAAGGCCAAGGCAAGCAGCATGCTATGCCAAGGCCAAGGCAGCGAAGCCAAAGCCAGCAGCATGCCATGCCAAGGCCATGGCCAGCAGCAAGCCATGCCAAGGCCGAGGCAGTCAAGCCAAAGCCAGCAGCATGCCATGCCAAGGCCAAGGCAGCCAAGCCAAAGCCAGCAGCATGCCATGCCAAGGCCATGGCCGGCAGCATGCCATGCCAAGGCCAAGGCAGGCAAGCCAAAGCCAGCACCATGCCATGCCAAGGCCAAGGCAAGCAAGCCAAAGCCAGCAGCATGCCATGCCAAGGCCATGGCTAGCAGCATGCCATGCCAAGGCCAAGGCAGCCAAGCCAAAGCCAGCAGCATGCCATGCCAAGGCCATGGCCAGCAGCATCCCATGCAAAGGCCAAAGCAGGCAAGCCGAAGCAAGCAGCAAGCCATGCCAAGGGCAAGGCCGGCAAGCCAAAGCCAGCAGCATGCCATGCCATGGCCAGGGCCAGCAAGCCAAAGCCAGCAGCATGCCATGCCAAGGCCATGGCCAGCAGCATGCCATGCCAAGGCCAAGGCAGGCAAGCCAAAGCCAGCAGCATGCCATGCCGAGCCCAAGGCCAGCTGCATGCCATGCCAAGGCGAAGGAAGGCAAGCCAAAGCCAGCAGCATGCCATGCCAAGGCCAAGGCAGCCAAGCCAAAGCCAGCAGGATGCCATGCCCAGGCCATGGCCTGCAGCATGCCATGCCAAGGCCGAGGCAGGCAACCCAAAGCCAGCAGCATGCCATGCCAAGGCCAAGGCCAGCAGCATGCCATGCCATGGCGAAGGCAGCCAAGCCAAAGCCAGCAGCATGCCATGCCAAGGCCAATGCCAACAGCATGCCATGCCAAGCCAAGGCAGGCAAGCTAAAGCCAGCAGCATGACATGCCAAGGCCAAGGCCATGGCCCGCAGCGTGCCAGGCCAAGGCCATGGCCCGCAGCATGCCATGGCAAGGCCAAGGCAGCGAAGCTAAAGCCAGCAGCATGCCACGCCAAGGCCAGGGCACGCATCATGCCATGCCAAGGCCAAGGCGGCCAAGCCAAAGCCAGCAGCATGCCATGCCAAGGCCAAGGCCGCCATGCCGAAGCCAGCAGCATGCCATGCAGAGGCCAAGGCCAGCAGCACGCCATGCCAAGGCCAAGGCAGCCAAGCCAAAGCCAGCCGCATGCCATGCCAAGGCCAAGGCCCCCAGCATGCCAAGCCAAGGCCAAGGCAGCCAGGCCAAAGCCAACAGCATGCCATGCCAAGGCCAAGGCAGCCACGCCAAGGCCATGGCCAGCAGCATGCCATGCCAAGGCCAAGGCAGCCAAGCCAAAGCCAGCAGCATGCCATGCCAAGGCCATGGCCAGCAGCATGCCATGCCCAACAGCATGCCATGCCCAGGTGTCAAGGTGCGCCCATCCAAGGGTCAACACCTTGATGCCACACACATTTGTGCCCTTTGGAGAGCCAAAGACATGCCTAAGGAGTTGTTGGTGTAAGTCCAAGACACGAAGCAATGAAGCGAGCTAGCCACCAAGTGACAACTTTAGGCCAACTTTTAGAGGGTCAAATGTAATCTTTTTGCCTTGTAAATTTTTATGTAAATACCTTAGTATGAAAGGTGTTTTGAGTCCAAGAGTTGTAATTTTTCTATTTTTGTATTATTTTTAAATATCCATTATGAGTCCTCAAGCATAGTGGATGTTTCCTCGTGCCAGATAGAAAAGCGCTCAACAAGCTATTATAAGGAGGGGGTACCCAAGTGTTGAACCAGACCACTGGTGCCTTAATGTACCCCAACCTTGTATATGGTAAGACAACTCTTGTAGCACTTTTGTGCATTGTTCAACTTTTGTAATGCCTTTCTTTTGAGTAATGAAAAGTTCATTTCGCCTTTATATTGTGCATAGCCTTTCAAATGTTGCTACTTCAGTTTTAGCTTGTTGATTGGTATTTTGTGGCTTGTCTCCATCTTGTGGCTCATCAACTGGACTAATATTGTGTTTGCTTGTCTTTGCAAACCTTTCGAGCATTCTTGGCGGGCTAGTGAAGAGTGTTAACTAGCGCCACACACACTTGCTTATCTTCAACAAGGCTTCCGCATTGCCAGTGTGTGACACCAGGCCCAGGCAGCCAAGCCAAAGACAGGAGCATGCCATGCCCAGGCCATGGCCAGCAGCATGCCATGCCAGGGCCAAGGCAGCCCAGCCAAAGCCAGTAGCATGCCATGCCCAGGCCATGGCCAACAGCATGCCATGCCACGGCCAAGGCAGCGAAGCCAAAGCCAGCAGCATGCCACGCCAAGGCCAAGGCAAGCATCATGCCATGCCAAGGCCAAGGCGGCCAGGCCAAAGCCAGCAGCATTCCATGCCAAGGCCAAGGCCAGCAGCAAGCCATGCCAAGGCCAAGTCCGCCATGCCAAAGCCAACAGCATGCCATGCCAAGGCCAAGGCCACCAGCATGCCATGCGAAGGCCAAGGCAGCCAAGCCAAAGCCAGCATCATGCCATGCCAAGGCCATGGCCAGCAGCATGCCATGCCAAGGCCAAGGCAGCTAAGCCAAAGGCCGCAGCATGCCATGCGAAGGCCTAGGCCAGCAGCATGCCACGCCAAGGCCAAGGCAGCCAAGCAAAAGCCAGCAGCATGCCAGGCCCAGGCCAAGCCAAGCAGCATGCCACGCGAAGGCCAAGGCAGGCAAGCTAAAGCCAGCAGCATGCCATGCCAAGGCCAAGGCAGCCAAGCCAAAGCCAGCTGCATGCCATGCCCGGGCCAAGGCCAGCAGCATGCCATGCCAAGGCCAAGGCAGCCAAGCCAAAGCCAGCAGCATGCCGTGCCAAGGCCATGGCCAGCAGCATGCCATGCCAAGGCCAAGGCAGCCTAGCCAAAGCCAGGAGCATGCCATGCCCAGGCCAAGGCCAGCAGCATGCCATGCCAAGGCCAAGGCAGCAAAGCCAAAGCCAGCAGCACGCCATGCCATGGCCATGGCCAGCAGCTTGCCATGCCAAGGCCGAGGCAG
Source organism: Camellia japonica (assembly GCA_030407325.1). Taxonomy (NCBI): domain Eukaryota; kingdom Viridiplantae; phylum Streptophyta; class Magnoliopsida; order Ericales; family Theaceae; genus Camellia; species Camellia japonica. The sequence continues at coordinate 109,140 of JAPPVO010000894.1, read as the reverse complement.
CCAAGCCAAAGCCAGCAGCATGCCACGCCAAGGCCAAGGCCAGCAGCGTGCCATGCGAAGGCCATGGCAGGCAAGCCAAAGCCAGCAGCATGCCGTGCCCAGGCCAAGGCCAGCAGCATGCCATGCCAAGGCCGAGGCAGCCAAGCCAAGGCCAGCAGCATGCCATGCCAAGGCCAAGGCCAGCAGCATGCCATGCCATGGCCAAGGCTGCCAAGCCAAAGCCAGCATCATGCCATGCCAAGGCCAAGGCAGCCCAGCCAAAGCCAGTAGCATGCCCTGCCACGGCCTTGGCCAGCAACATGGATGTCTGTTGCGAAAATTTTGTCCCTCGGAAGTTGCTTGTTGCCTTTGTCATTTGCAGTCGCGCTAAGTATAGCAGCCAAGGCCACCCGGCCAAGGGCTAGGCCAAGGCCGTGGACGCGCACCCAATGCCAAGGCCACTTGCCTTGGTCATGCGATAGCCTTTGCCAAGCTGGCATCATGCCATGCCACAGCCCTGGCCAGCAGCATGCCATGCATGCCACTGCCAACAGCTTGCAATGCCAATGCCTTTGCCATCAGCATGCCTTGCCACGGCCTTGTCCAGCAGCTTGGCACGGCATGGCCTTGGTCGAGAACATCGCATGCCACTGCCTTGGCAAGCATTCCTTGTCCCTCGGGTAATTGCCATTAGGTTTGGCTTTTGACTTACGTACAAGTTGTCCTGCGAAATGCATGTCCCTCGGGTAATAGCCATTTGGTTGGCTTTGACTTGCGAACGAGTTGCCAGTGCTTTCCCAGTGGAAGCTTGTTGCGAAAAGTATGCCTATCCCTCGGAAGTTGCCTGTTGCGTTTGTTATTTGTATTCGCGCTAACCGATGCTTGCTCGGCTTCTCTAAGTGTTTTTGCACGTTCGTCGGGCTTCTTAGTACTTCGGGGTGCGATTCGCATTTTTTGATTATTTATTTACTCATAAAAATTAAAATAAAATAAATAATAAATAAAAGTATAATTAAAAAATAACTATATTTACTAGTGCCTCACCCTATAATTATTGGAATTTTTCCATAATCTTTTGACTATTTTTATTAATTTTTATTATTTTAAGTATTAAAATCGAAATAAATTAAAATAAAATATTTCCGGTGGCCAAATATTTTTTTTCAATTTTTTTTATGGTGTATTAAATTATTTCCTACAACTTTCATGTTGAAAGTTTTGGCGAAAAACCATTACTTTTTAAAAAACCCCATTATGACTCCTCGAGCATGGTTGATGTTTCCTCCTGCCAGATGAAAAAGGGCTTAACTTGGCCAGCAGCATGCCATGCCTCGGCCTTGGCAACCATGTCATGCCACGGCCTTGGCCAGCAGCATGCCATGCCACCGCCTTGGCCAGTAGCATGCCATGCCCGACCTTGGTAAGCATGTCATGCCACGGCCTCGGCCAGCAGCATGCCATGCCAAAGCCTCGGCCTGGAACATGCCATGCCACAGCCTCGGCCAGAAGCATGCCGTGCCAAAGCCTCGACCAGCAGCATAATGCCTAGTCCTTGGCCAGCAGCATGCCATGCCACGGCCTTGGCCAGCAGCGTTCCTTGCCACGACCTTGTCCAGCAGCATGGCATGCCACGCCACGGCCTTGGCCAGCAGAATGCCATGCCACGGCCTTGGCAAGCAGCATGCCATGCCAACGCCTTGGCCAGTAGCATGCCTTGCCACGGCCTTGTCCAGCATCATGGCATGGCATTGGCCAGCGGCATGCCATGTTGTAGACACCCCATTTTTGACCGACCTTAAGACTCAGACGTCACCGATTGAGCGCTCGGTGATATTGCATACTGTGCTCGTTCAGAAGTCTCAGAGTCGCGGCCGTGCGCCCTGCCTCCGAACTTCCGAATCCTCTTCTGTGCCTTGTCTCGGTTTGCGAACCAGGCTCGGTTTTCTCTGTTTTCTTTCCTGAGGGAAGGGAGTAGTCCTGTAGACTATCTCTCGGTGGCCGTGCGCTACATTTCGTGACAGTAGGCCATTTTGCCCATTTCGGAGCCCGGTTCCCGGTTTCCGGAGCCGTCAGGCCGTGCGCCTCGGTTCGAGACTGCCCAACCGTCTCCGATTCCTCCGGTTCTTGGCGAGTGCCTCTGTTTTTATTATGAAGCACCCTGGGGCCCCTGCCCACTTCGTGGCCGTATGCCACTTTCGGTGCTCACGGCCCATTTTCGGGACCCCGAACCTCGCGGTTTGGCCCCCGAGCATTTATTTCGCCTCGGTTTTCTCCGGTTCTTGGCAAGTGCCTCTGTTTTATCATAACAAGGCACCCTGGGGCCCCTGATGCCCACTTCGTGGCCGTATGCCACTTTCGGTGCTTACAGCCGGTTTTCGGGCCCCGAACCTCGCGGTTTGGCCCTCGAGCAGTCATTTCGCATCGGTTTTCTCCGATTTTTGGCAGGTACCTCTGTTTTATCATTCCGAGGAACACTGGGGCCTCTGATACCCACTTCGCTGCTGAATGCCACTTCCGGTGCCTGCAGCCCATTTTCGGGACCCCGAATTGCGCGGTTTGGGCCCCGAGCGTTCATTTCTCATTAGTTTTTGTTCAATTTTGGCAGGTACCTCTGTTTCAGCACCAGGAAGATCACTGGGGGGTGGAAGGCCAGCAATTATCCCAGATAACCAGTTTCGCTCCTCCGGCGCCCGTTTTGCTCACTTCCGGGCTAATGTTGAACACCCTAGGCCCATTTTCTTCCAACCAAAGCTACATATCTGTGATCAGGGCACATGGGAGGACCCTAAAAAATACTGGTCGGCCAGCAATTGTGGATTTCATTTTTGAGCCCCTCCTTCAAGCTCTATGTTGTGGCTCCTGCTTCAGTGTTGCCAATTTCCGACCTTGGAACCTTGTTCTACACATCTGGGAGGACCCTAAAAGTTGGTGGTCGGCCAGAAATTGTTGTTTTCATTTTTGAGCCTCTCCTTCAAGTCCTATGTTGTGACTCCTGCTTCAGAGTTGCCAGATTCCGACCTTGGGGCCTTATTCTACACATCTGGGAGGACACCATTGCATGGTGGTCGGCCAGAAAATTTGCACTTCATTTTTGGGCCATGGCCGGCCGGCCAGGGTGAGTGGCTGGCCGACCAGGTGGGGTGGCCGGCCGGCCACCTCCCAGAAATTTACCTGGCCGGCCAGCTTTCTGCTTTCCAGCCCTTTCCAGCTGTCCGGATATTTTTCAAAATATCCCGGGCATCCGGGGGATATTTTGGGAGGGAATGCTTGGATGCAATTCCCTCCCCTTTTACACCTTTTCTTCCCTATTTGAAGGCATAGCCTCCTCCTTTGTTGAGGTTAGAAGTTTTGATCTCACAAACCTCTCTCCCAAAACCTCCATTTTCCTATTCAAAAATCCTAAAAACCTTTGAGTTCCTAGGCCAATCCTTCATCAACCCTAAGCTCCACCTTCACCACTTCCATTCCAGCAGCAAGGGAGTGTTCCTCAGAGGCTTAGAAGCAACTTTCATCAAGGCAAGAGGTAGCGAAAGCATAGTCTTCAAGGGTAAGCCTCTAGTTCCTTTTTTCTAGCATTTTCTTGCTTCAAATCTTTACCCTACTTATGATCTGTTTTGGGCTCTGACCCCTTCTGGTTTTGTGATTATTTTGAGCCCCTCTACAACTTTGTAGAAGGGCTCAACCCTATTTGGTGTCTCCATGATATACCTCTTTCAATACCACTCTTTAGGCCATTAATTTGCATGCTTTGTTTGGCTTTTGAGTGATCTGATTTCGAGCATACTATATACTGTGAGTGGGCTTATTTTGAGCCCCTCTTCAACATTGAAGAAGGGCTCAGCCATGTTTGACTTCTCTGTCATGCACTTCCTTTGAAATGCTTCCATTTTACCGTAAAATTGCATGATTGTTTTGGTCTATTTGTGATCTGAGTTGGAGCATGCAACATACTGTGATTGTACTTATTTTGAGCCCCCCTTCAACATTGAAGAAGGGCTCAACCTGGTTTTCTTGCTCTACATATCACTTGTTTTGAATTCATGTTCTACTTCTGTTTTGCATGCTTTGTTAAGCTCACCATGCTTCGGATTTCAGCCTTCATCAGGCCTAGACAGAGCCTTATTTTTGTCTATTCTTCATGTTTTGTTAAGGGCCTTAGGCCATTTGATGACTGGTTTTGGTACCTCATGTTGTATCCTCCATATTTTCCGTAAAATTGCATGCTTTGTTAGGCTTGCTTAGCTACTGATTTGAGCCTTCATCAGGCTTAGAAAGTGTCTTAGAATAACTCATTCTTCATGTTTTGTTAAGGATCCAAAGTTGTTTGATGCTTGCTTATGATACCTCATGTTGTAGCCCTTTGTAGGCTCATTTTTGCATGCCATTTTAAGCATGTCTACACACTGAATTGGAGGATCTCATCTACTGTAAATATGCATTTTTTTGGCCCCTCTTCAATTTTGTAGAACTGATTTTTCTGGTTTGAGCATTGTATATACTACTTGCTTTGTAATTCCTCTCTTTTTCCCCGTTTTTGCAAGCTATTTTTGCCATGCTTGTGGTTGTTATTTAGCTTTGTTTGTTACTGAAAAAATGCCATATTTGGGGCTGCCTTGCTACTGGTTTGCATGTCATGGTCATGTTGTGCGTGTTTAGTATGGCTATAGGCCATTTCGGGTACTTAAAATCACATTTCGGGATGATTTCATGCATTGGTTGTAATTTCGTACCATTTCGGAGCTGCTTTCTCCTTTATTTAGGTGTTGAAATTTGGTTTGCATGCTTGCATATCATTTCCCGTGCCAGTTCATGCCTTCGGGCCATGTCTCGGTTTGCGTGCCCGTGGGCACGCACTTCGAGACACCTCTGTTTTATCCGACGGCATCTGATGTGAGTGTGGCTGAGGTCCACTCATGTTAGTATAAGCCCAATTTGCATTTCCGTCTCATTTTATCATTGCCTCGGTTTGCGTGCCCGTGTGCACGCATTTCGAGGCACTTCATTCTTATCCGACGGCCTCCTATATGAGTGAGCTGAGGCTCTCCCATGTTGGTGTAAGCCCATCGTAGCATTCCGTATGCCATTTCATTCCATTTTGTCATCGCCTCGATGTGCGTGCCTGTGGGCACACTTTTCGAGGCACTTCGGTTTTATCCGATTTCCACTTCATATCATCGCCTCGATGTGCGTGCCTGTGGGCACACATTTCGAGGCACTTCGGTTTTATCCGATTTTCTCATTTTTATCATCGCCTCGATGTGCGTGCCTGTGGGCACACATTTCGAGGCACTTCAGTTTTATCTGATTTTCTCATTTTATCATCGCCTCGATGTGCGTGCCTGTGGGCACACATTTCGAGGCACTTCAGTTTTATCCGATTTTCTCATCTTATCATCGCCTCGATGTGCGTGCCTGTGGGCACACATTTCGAGGCACTTCAGTTTTATCCGATTTTCTCTTCATATCATCGCCTCGATGTGCGTGCCTGTGGGCACACATTTCGAGGCACTTCGGTTTTATCCGATTTCCACTTCAAATCATCGCCTCGATGTGCGTGCCTGTGGGCACACATTTCGAGGCACTTCGGTTTTATCCGATTTCCACTTCATATCATCGCCTCGATGTGCGTGCCTGTGGGCACACATTTCGAGGCACTTCGGTTTTATCCGACTTCCACTTCACATCATTGCCTCGGTATGAGCGCCTGCAGGCACACATTTCGAGGCACTTCGGTTTTATCCGATTTGCATTTCACATCATCGCCTCAGTTTGCGTGCACGCGTGTGCGCTTTTCGAGGCATCTCATTTTCATCTCATTTTCATCTCATTCTCACAGTATTGTGCATACTAGGCTGTATCTTAGTTGCATTTCAGGCATATCATGCATATCGCATCGTGTTCGGGATAGGAGTTAGCCCGGGCACGGGAAACGAGGCACGTTTCACGGAACGGGTCTCGATTCCCAAGTCCCCGACACTCCAGATTACCCATGATGGAGCTAGTTTTTTGTTGTAGCATTCATCTGCATTCATCCTATATTGAGTTGTGCAATCTGACCCCTCGGCCATCATGCATCGAGATGCGTGATTGGTGGCACAAGGATCGAGGTATGCATATATTTGTGAAATGCATTGCTATGCCCTTTTCCTGCTCTCTGTTGCAGCAAAATGAGGAATCAACAACTTTTCGGAGTCTGGCGCGCTTTTCAAGAAACATTGCAAACAGAGGCTAGATTGGGCATCCCAGTGGATTTCCGCGCAAAAGCAGCCCAACATGCATCATTTTATTATCCGGATCAGAAGCGAGGCACCCCCTGGCTTGCATGCCAGTTTACAGTTTTTCTTAGTTATTTGTTAATTAATTAGGAATTTGTTTATTTCGGACTGTACTATTCTTTTATTATTTCGGACTGTATATTTATTCGGACCCTCTGCGCGAGGGCAAAAACTGTAATAAGTGTGGGTGTGTGCGATGTATGTCTTCCAACCCCCACTTCTTTCTCCCTTTTATTTATCCGCTTACGATGGTTAGATATAGGGCATATTTCAATTAGCATACAGTATGACAGCATGTTTGCATCATTCATCTGTTTTGCACGCATCGGGCTCGGCGCATCATACAAACTGCATTTGTATTTCAATTCCAAATTGAATACATGATAGCTGTTGCATTCCATATACCATGTTTAGAATAGCCGAGCCTGCTATAGTTGCATTATTGCATGTGTTGCATTAGACATTCCTGTATATTTAGGATCATGCATTGATTTCTAATTAGTTTCTGTTTTGGCTTGGAGTACTCGGTGAGTTTTATGCTTTAGCATCCTTGCATGCGTGTGAGTGTTGCCATGATAGCATGCTTACCATGAGGCTAGATGCTTATGTGATATAACTGCCTTGAATGCCTGTGGGTGGAGGCTGTGTTGCTTGGATTGGACAATTCATCAAATGTTTGTTTTTAAGCCCACTAGATAGTGGCAAAATCATGTTTTCTAAGCCCACCTGAGGGTGGCAAATCCGCGTCTTAGCCTACCTGCGGGTAGCACCATCAAACCATTTTCAAACAAAAAACATGAAGTGTTTTGTTCCAATTCAGGCGGCTCAGTCTATACTTATTTGCTGCGAGCATCACATAGTAACCTAGGCTAATAACCGGAATAAGAGCATACAATGTTTTCAAAAACAGATATCATGGTTAGTAGAGGCCGGTCTTTGACCGGGCGAGCGGGGGTGCTCACGATGTGACCTTCCCCAATCGTACCCAAGTTCCCGAGCCAACTTTGGTGATGACGGACACGTGGCCTTTGGCACCGAGTCAGGGTTTCCTAAATTTCCCATTTAAAAAATATTTAGGTGGCGACTCTGTTATCTGGCAAAGCAGTCCATGTTTGGCACTTCTTTCAAAAAATCTGTTTTCAAAACGATTTGCCGGATTTGGACTCTTTGGTTCAGGATTAAGAACCGTGACATGTGAGTCCTTGAACTGTAGTGACCCCAACATGAACAGAACGGGACCTAACCCTCCCGGGGCGTTCGGGGACGTCTACAGTTTCTGGCGACTCTGCTGGGGATTTAGAGAACTTGACTCGAACTCATGATATCTGCTTTTGACTACACTTGTGTGTTTCTTTGCATTGCATTTGCATTGGTGCGCCTAGGACACCGTGTTTGCCATATGCCATTCCCGAACGATTTGCCGGAGGCTTGTCTTGTCAAGGCATGTCCATAAGGCTGATCGGCTCTGGGCTCTGACAGCATGGAAACACAAACCCCGGTTTTACCGGGGCACCCTTTTTGACCATTCGACCTAGTGCATATTCGGATCCATAGTGACCATTCCAAACTAGGACAGGTTGCTTACCCGTTTATAGGTTGTTTGAAACCGCTGCGTGCGTAGTGAAACCCTAGTTCCTGACAAAATAGGACAGGGAAACCCTTACCCCGACATAGGGGTGTTTTGGCTCTCACTTATCTGCTGTGTGCTTTAGAGTGCGTCTCTACAGGAATGCATGTATCAGTCATGAGTTTGGGCATCAGGCCTGCGGGCATCAGTTTGTGAGTTTGGACATCCGGCCTGCGGGCATCAGTTCATCAGTTTTGAGCAGTAGGCCTGCGGGCATCACGCCTGCGGGCATCGGTCAGTTATTTGAGAAATCAGGTATCTGCGGGTATCAGAATTCAGTTTTGAGGACAGTGATACAGGGATATTGACCAGTGTTTGAGGACAGTGTATAGCCAGCTTACCAACTGTGTGTTGTTGTATACCCGACTGTGTGTGGTGTATTTAATTTAAGCTGTTATGTTGCCCGTTTTTCTGGTTATTTATTTCCTTTTTGCTTTATTATCTTTTTGCTAGGGCAGTTTGTGGCACAATTGCTTCCGAACCAGTCGATACTCCCCAAGCACTCTGGACACGAGGTCGCCGACTCAACCGATCCGAGGATCTCGTTGACGGACATCCAGTGTTCCACTCTCTACCCCCAATTGTTAGAAGAAAAAGAAGAAAGCCCAGGGAACGCAGTGTATCGGAACAGAGGTTGCCAGAACCGTGGGTTACTTCGTCAGAGGACATACCAGTCAATCAGATGGAACAACAGAATACATCAGCTATGGAGGCGATGGTCCGCCAGATGAATGAGAGCATGAAACAAATGCAAGACGATGCTATCCGCCAGGCGGAATTTTCTAAACAGCAGGCCGCTGTCATGGCCCAACAGTCTGAGCTGATCACCAGATTACAACAGCAGAATGCTGCATCTGCTTCACACCAGGTCCCTCCTCCATTAGGGGCGCATCAGGTCCCTCCTCCGCCAGGAGCTCCACTACCTGAACAGATACTTACTGGCCAGAATGCCCCTCCGAATCCTCAGAATACCCAGAACACCCAGAATACTCTCCCAAATCCACAGAATGCTCTGCCAAACTTCCAAAACACTCAGGAGGACACGAGTCTTCCAACGGGGCTGGCTCCGCCCCCGCTTCCGCCGCAACTGTCCAAGAATCTTACACCTAATCACCCGGACTCTCCATTTGAGTTCGAGGTAGACCAGACAGCTCTGAAATTGAGCAAATTGGAAAAGCTCTTCAAGAAATCACAGGGGGTGAAAGCCATCCCAGACATTGAAGACGGCTACACTGACGTGGCCGTGACACTGCCGGACA
>JAPPVO010000894.1:77500-92500 GCA_030407325.1 Camellia japonica | reverse complement strand
GGCCAAGGCCACGGGCCAAGGCCATGCCAAGGCAAGGCCACGGGGAAGGACAAGGCCAAGGGCCAAGGCCACGGGCAAGGGAAAGGCCAAGGCCATGCCAAGGCCAAGGCCACGGGCAAGGGCAAGGCCAAGGCCAAGGCAGCGTGTAAGGGCAAGGGCAAGGCCCCGTGCAAGGCCATGGCCAAGGCGAAGGCCGCGGGCAAGGGCCAGGGCCAAGGCCATGGCATGCCACCGCCACGGTCGCTCTTTTTTAACATGATTCTTTTATATTCTTACCTAAACCATTCCACACAATTAAAATGCACTACAATTAATTTTAAATGTCATCCCCTATTTTTTTGCTATTTTTCTAGAGTCTTTTGAATTTTTTTCGCCTTTATTTGGACATAAAAATCAAAATAAAATAAATAAAAATTGAAAAAATGATGTAATAATTTCTATAATTACTATTGCCTCCTCCTTTAATTATTGGAATTTTTCCATAATTTTTTGACAATTTTTAGTAATTTTTATTATTTTTTTAATTATTAAAAACGAAATAAATTAAAATAAAATATCCCGGTGGCCAAATATTTTTTTTCTATTTTTTTTATGGTGTATTAAATTATTTCAAACAACTTTCATGTTGAAAGTTTTGGCAAAAAACCATTACTTTTAAAAAAAATCCCATTATGACTCCTTGAGCATGGTTGATGTTTCCTCCTGCCAGATGAAAAAGGGCTTAACAGGCTATTATAAGGGGGGGGGGGCACTTCCCCGGCCAGGCAAGGCCAGCACTAGCTATGCCATGCCTGGGCCGCGGCCTGGCCGCGGCATGCACGCGGCTCGGGCGCGGCCTGGACAGCGGCCTGGCCGCGGCTCGGGCGCGGCCTGGACGCGGCTCGTCCGCGGCCTGGGAGCGGCCTTGGGCAGCCTGGACCGCGGCTCCGCCGCGGCCTACGGCGCGGCCTTGGGCGGCCTCAGCCGCGGCATGGCCAGCATGGCATGGCATGGCATGCGGGCGGCGTGGGCAGCATGGCATGGCGTGCGCGCGGCGTGGGCGGATTGGCATGCCCGCGGCCTGGGCAGCACGGCATTGCATGCCTGCGGCCTGGGCGCGGCCTGTGCAACATGGCATGGCATGGCATGCGCGCGGCGTGGGCGACCTGGGCAGCACGGCATGGCATGAGCGGGACGGGGCGGGGCGGGGCGGCCTGGCCTGGCTTGCCCGCGGCATGGGCAGCGTGGCCTGTGCGCAAACCGCGCGCGCGGTCTTTTGACCGCGGTGCGCGTGTTGCGCGCATGGTCGCGCACGCCTTTGCACGCCTTCGCACGCAACGCACGTCTAATGATAAGAACCGCCGCATGCCATGCCATGCCATGGCGAAGGCCAAGCCAAGCCAAAGCGTGCAAAGCCAAAGCCAGCTGCATGCCATGCCATGGCCTAGGCCAGCAGCATGCCATGCCCAGGCCAAGGCAGCCAAGCAAAAGCCAGCAGCATGCGATGCCACGGCTTTGCCGGCAGCATGCCAGGACACGTGCTTGGCCAGCAACATGGAAGCTTGTTGCGAAAATTATGTCCCTCGGAAGTTGCCTGTTGCGAAAATTGTGTCCCTCGGAAGTTGCCTGTTGTGAAAATTGTGTCCCCCGGAAGTTGTGAAAATTTTGTCCCTCGGAAGCAGCCTAGCCAAAGCCAGCCTTATGCCATGCCAAGGCGAAGGCCAGCCGCATGCCATGCCAAGGCCATGGCAGCTAAGCCAAGGCCAGCAGCATGCCATGCCAAGGCCAAGGCGGCCAAGCCAAAGCCGGCAGCATGACATGCCATGGCCAAGGCAGGCAAGCCAAAGACAGCAGCATGCCATGCCAAGGCCAAGGCAAGCAAGCTAAAGCCAGCAGCATGCTATGCCAAGGCCATGGCAAGCAAGCCAAAGCCAGCAGCATGCCATGCCAAGGCCAAGGCCGGCAAGCCAAAGCCAGCAGCATGCCATGCCAAGCCCAGGGCCAGCTACATGCCATGCCAAGGCCAAGGCAGGCAAGCCAAAGCCAGCAGCATGCCATGCCAAGGCCAAGGCAGCCAAGCCAAAGCCAGCAGCATGCCATGCCAAGGCCAAGGTAGGCAAGCCAAAGCCAGCAGCATGCCATGGCAAGGCCAAGGCCAGCAACATTCCATGCCAAGGCCAAGGCAGCCAACCCAAAGCCAGCAGCATGCCATGCCAAGGCCAATGCCAGCAGCATGCCATGCCAAGGCCAAGACAGGCATGCCAAAGCCAGCAGCATGCCATGCCAAGGCCATAGCCGGCAGCATGCCATGCCAAGGCCAAGGCCGGCGGCATGCCAAGCCAAAGCCAGCAGCATGCCATGCCAAGGCCAAAGCCAGCAACATGCCATGCCAAGGCCAAGGCAGCCAAGCCAAAGCCAGCAGCATGCCATGCCAAGGCCAAGGCAGCTAAGCCAAAGCCAGCAGCATGCCAATCCAAGGCCATGGCCAGCAGCATGCCATGCCAAGGCCGAAGCAGGCAACCCAAAGCCAGCAGCATGCCATGCCAAGGCCAAGGCCAGCAGCATGCCATGCCACGGCCAAGGCAGCCAAGCCAAAGCCAACAGCATGCCATGCCTAGGCCAAGGCAGCCACGCAAAAGCCAGCAGCATGCGATGCCACGGCTTTGCCGGCAGCATGCCACGACACGTCCTTGGCCAGCAACATGGAAGCTTGTTGCGAAAATTATGTCCCTCGGAAGTTGCCTGTTGCGAAAATTGTGTCCCTCGGAAGTTGCAAAAATTATGTCCCTCGGAAGAAGCCAAGCTAAAGCCAGCCGCATGCCATGCCTAGGCGAAGACCAGCTGCATGCCATGGTAGCCAAGCCAAAGCCAGCAGCATGCCATGCCAAGGCCAGGGCCAGCAGCATGCCATGCCAAGGCCAAGGCAGGCAAGCCAAAGCCAGTCGTATGCCATGCCAAGTCCATGGCCAGCCACATGCCATGCCAAGGCCAAGGCAGCCAGGCCAAAGCCAGCCGCATGCCATGCCAAGGCCAAGGCATCCAGCCAAAGCCAAGCAGCAGCCAGCCAAGGCCAGCCAGCAGCATGCCATGCCAAGGCCAAGGCAGGCAAGCCAAAGCCAGCAGCATGCCATGCCAAGGCCAAGGCCAGCAGCATGCCTTGCCAAGGCCAAGGCCAAGGCCAGCAGCACGCCAAGCCAAAGCCAGCAGCATGCCACGCCAAGGCCAAAGCCAGCAGCATGCCATGACAAGGCCAAGGCAGCCAAGCCAAAGCCAGCAGCATGCCATGCCAAGGCCAAGGCCAGCAGCATGCTATGCCAAGGCCAAGGCAGCGAAGCCAAAGCCAGCAGCATGCCATGCCAAGGCCATGGCCAGCAGCAAGCCATGCCAAGGCCGAGGCAGTCAAGCCAAAGCCAGCAGCATGCCATGCCAAGGCCAAGGCAGCCAAGCCAAAGCCAGCAGCATGCCATGCCAAGGCCATGGCCGGCAGCATGCCCTACCAAGGCCAAGGCAGGCAAGCCAAGGCCAGTACCATGCCATGTCAAGGCCAAGGCAAGCAAGCCAAAGCCAGCAGCATGCCATGTCAAGGCCAAGGCAAGCAAGCCAAAGCCAGCAGCATGCCATGCCAAGGCCATGGCCAGCAGCATGCCATGGCAAGGCCAAGGCAGCCAAGCCAAAGCCAGCAGCATGCCATGCCAAGGCCATGGCCAGCAGCATGCCATGCAAAGGCCAAAGCAGGCAAGCCGAAGCAAGCAGCAAGCCATGCCAAGGGCAAGGCCGGCAAGCCAAAGCCAGCAGCATGCCATGCCACGGCCAAGGCCGGCAAGCCAAAGCCAGCAGCATGCCATGCCAAGGCCATGGCCAGCAGCATGCCATGCCAAGGCTAAGGCAGGCAAGCCAAAGCCAGCAGCATGCCATGCCGAGCCCAAGGCCAGCTGCATGCCATGCCAAGGCGAAGGAAGGCAAGCCAAAGCCAGCAGCATGGCATGGCAAGGCTAAGGCAGCCAAGCCAAAGCCAGCAGGATGCCATGCCCAGGCCATGGCCTGCAACATGCCATTCCAAGGCCGAGGCAGGCAACCCAAAGCCAGCAGCATGCCATGCCAAGGCCAAGGCAGCAGCAGCCATGCCAGGCAAACAGCCAAGCCAAAGCAGCAGCATGCCATGCCAAGGCCAAGGCCAGCAGCATGCCATGCCAAGGCCAAGGCAGGCAAGCCAAAAGCCAGCATGCATGCCAAGGCCAAGGCATGGCCGCAGCTGCCAGGCCAAGGCCAGCCCGCATGCCAGGCCAAGGCAAGCAGAAGCCAAGCCAAGGCATGCCACGCCAAGGCCAGGCAGCCAGCCATGCCAGGCAAGGCGCCAAGCCAAGCCAGCAGCATGCCATGCCAAGGCCAAGGCAGCCAAGCCAAAGCCAGCAGCATGCCATGCCAAGGCCAAGGCCAGCAGCATGCCATGCCAAGGCCAAGGCGGCCAAGCCAAAGCCAGCAGCATGCCATGCCATGGCCAAGTGTCAAGGTGCGCCCATCCAAGGGTCAACACCTTGATGCCACACACATTTGTGCCCTTTGGAGAGCCAAAGACATGCCTAAGAAGTTGTTGGTGCAAGTCCAAGACATGAAGCCATGAAGCAAGCTAGCCACCAAGTGACAACTTTAGGCCAACTTTTAGAGGGTCAAATGTAATCTTTTTGCCTTGTAAATTTTTATGTAAATACCTTAGTATGAAAGGTGTTTTGAGTCCAAGAGTTGTAATTTTTCTATTTTTGTATTATTTTTAAATATCCATTATGACTCCTCAAGCATAGTGGATGTTTCCTCGTGCCAGATAGAAAAGCGCTTAACAAGCTATTATAAGGAGGGGGTACCCAAGTGTTGAACCAGACCACTTGTGCCTTAATGTACCCCAACCTTGTATATGGTAAGACAACTCTTGTAGCACTTTTGTGCATTGTTCAACTTTTGTAATGCCTTTCTTTTGAGTAATGAAAGTTTCATTTCGCCTTTACATTGTGCATAGCCTTTCTATTGTTGCTACTTCTATTTAGCTTGTTGATTGCTATTTTGTGGCTTGTCTCCATCTTGTGGCTCATCAACTGGACTAATATTGTGTTTGCTTGTCTTTGCAAACCTTTCGAGCATTCTTGGCGGGCTAGTGAAGAGTGTTAACTAGCGCCACACACACTTGCTTATCTTCAACAAGGCTTCCGCATTGCCAGTGTGTGACAGTTGGTATCAGAGCACAGTCTATTTGGCTTTCTCTATTATTGGCTTTCTAAATGGAGGGTACTGCCAACCGTCAACCCACGCAAAGGGAGAGAATTGAGCTCTTGGAGCAGCGTATGGACAACATGGAGGCCATGGCAGCTTCATTAGCCACCCTTGAGCAACGGGTTTATGATATTGAGCAGACGCATGGTTTTGAGGATGTTGTCACTGAACTCAGGCTGGAGATTGAGGACCTCAGTGGCCGGGTTGGTGTTCTTACCCGTGCCTTTGGCAATGCACCTAGTGGTGGCATGGAATTCACTAGGGCGCGTGTGCCCGAGCCCCGTGCCTACGGTGGCGCCCGAGATGCCAAGGAGTTAGACAACTTTCTTTTTGATATGGAGCAATATTTCAAAGCTGTGAAAGCCGATGCTGAGGAGACAAGGATTTCTATGGCCACAATGTATTTGTCCGGTGATGCCAAGTTATGGTGGCGGACTAAACATGATGAGATGCAACGAGGCTTATGCACAATTGAGACTTGGGAGCAACTGAAGCATGAACTTAAGCTCCAATTCTTCCCTGAAAATGTTGAGTATAATGCCCGGCGTGCTTTGCGGGATCTCAAGCACACCGGCACTATAAGAGATTATGTGAAAGAATTCTCTGGGCTTATGCTAGACATCAAAGATATGTCAGAGAAAGACAAGCTCTTCTTCTTTCTTGAGGGATTGAAGCCATGGGCCAGAGTTGAACTTCAAAGGCAAAGAGTGCAAGATTTAGCCCATGCCCAAGCAGCAGCTGAATGCCTTACGGACTACGCCGAACCTAAGCAACGGGATAGTGGTTCCCCGCGCAAGAGTAGGGGAGGTGGAAAGTCCCAAGGCTATGGCAAACCCAAGAGTGGGGGAGCCAACACTTCTACATCCAAAACCCATTCGGGTGGAGGACAATGGCAACAGAAGAGCTATGGTGACAAGGCAAAAGCCCCTCAACAATTCTCTACAAGCAAGACAAAGGGTCCTATCTCTTGTTTCTTATGCAATGGGCCACACCGGTTATCTGAATGTCCACAAAAGCGTGCCTTGAATGCTCTAGCAACTGTGTCTGACCATGTCTCTCAACCAAGTGATGATGATAGCGAGGAAGAGGACGTGCGGTCTAAGCGAAGTGGCAAGGGTTCTAAGGCACTGGCTCTAGAGTGGGAGCCTTTCATATGATGAATGCCATGGAGAAGAAGGCTTCTACAGGGAGGCCTAAGAAGAATGCCAAGAGTGGCAAAGTGGGCAAGCATTCAGATCCTAAACAACTTGTGGAGTCTAGAGATGAAGGCAAAGGGAAGAAACCCATGTATAGTGGGGAATCATCAGGCAAGTTGAACAAGAGCAAGTCATCCAACAAAGGTTTGATGTTTGTGGATGTAAAAATCAATGGGAAGCCCCTTCGTGCGTTGATTGACACCGGGGCCACCCACAACTTTGTTGCGGGGACTGAAGTTGAAAGACTTGGGCTATCTTTAGAGAAGGATGGCAGCCGCATCAAGGCGGTTAACTCGGCAGCGCAGCCTATCTATGGGGTTGCCAAATCTGTTCATTTGAAGGTCAGCACTTGGGAAGGAAGAGTAGATTTCACTGCAGTGCCCATGGATGACTTCCAAGCCATCCTTGGGTTGGATTTCTTGAGAAGCACAAAGACGGCAGTCATGCCTTATTCTAATAGTATGTGTGTCATGGGGGATAAGCCATGTCTCATTCCTGCTATGGCCACCAACAACAGTGACCGGTTTGTCTCAGCTATGCAACTCAAGAGGGGTGTTAGGCATGGTGAGCAAACTTGGGTTGCAGCATTGAAGTTGAATGAAGCTCTTGATTCTACTCCTGTCCCAGCCACAGTCAAGAAGGTCTTAAGGCAATTTGCAGATGTTATGCCTGAACAGTTGCCTAAGGAGTTGCCTCCACGTCGAGGTGTGGATCATGCTATCGAGTTAGTGCCAGGGGCAAAACCACCAGCTCGTGCACCATATAGAATGGCTATTCCTGAGTTGAATGAGTTAAGGAAGCAGCTTACAGAGTTATTGGAAGCAGGCTTTATTAGGCCATCTAAGGCCCCATTCGGTGCACCTGTCTTATTTCAGAAGAAGCATGATGGTAGTCTTCGCTTATGTGTGGATTATCGGGCACTCAACAAGCTGACCATCAAGAACAAGTATCCCCCCTCATTGCGGATTCCTTTGATCAGTTGAGCAAAGCGAAGTATTTCACTAAGCTAGATCTTCGGTCGGGGTACTATCAAGTAAGGATTGCCGAGGGAGACGAGCCTAAAACTACTTGTGTTACCCGTTATGGCTCTTATGAGTTTCTTGTCATGCCATTCGGCTTGACTAATGCCCCAGCAACATTCTGCACCATGATGAATGAAGTTTTTCGAGAGTATCTGGATTAATTCGTGGTGGTATATTTGGATGACATTGTAATCTATAGCTCCACTTTAGAAGAGCACGTGGAGCATCTTCAGAAGGCCCTTACCAAGCTGAGAGAGCACAAGCTTTATGTCAAGCTAGAGAAGTGTTCTTTTGCCCAAGAGAGGATTAAGTTCCTAGGGCACATTGTTGAGCATGGATGCATCAGAATGGACCAAGAGAAGGTCAAGGCTATTCAAGAGTGGCAGCCACCTGCAAATGTCTCAGAGTTGCGGTCATTCCTTGGATTGGCTAATTATTATCGCAAGTTTGTTGAAGGCTACTCAAAACTAGCTTCTCCATTGACAGAGTTGTTAAAGAAGGGCAAGCCATATGTTTGGGCAGAGGAGTGCCAACAAGCCTTTCAAGCCTTGAAGGAAGCTATGTCAAGAGATCCTGTTCTTGCTCTACCAGACTTAGGTAAAGCTTTTGAGATACAAACTGATGCATCTGATATCGCTTTGGGTGGTGTTCTTTTGCAGGATGGTCACCCAATTGCTTATGAGAGTAGGAAGCTCAATGATGCTGAGCGGAGATATGCAGCTCATGAGAAAGAGTTGCTTACAGTAGTGCATTGTCTGAGGACTTGGAGGCACTACATCTTGGGCTCCCGGTTTGTTGTGAAGACTGACAACACGGCGGTTAGCCATTTCTTAACACAGCCCAAGCTAAGCGCACGACAAGCACGGTGGCAAGAGAAGTTGGCAGAGTTTGATTTTGCCTTAGAGTACAAGGCCGGTGCCACCAACCATGTTGTTGATGCACTAAGCAGGAAGGCGGAGCTTGCCGTGTGCCATCATGTTTGTTCACTTACTTCTATTTCAACCAGCCTCAAGGAGAAAATCAAGGCTCATCTAGACAAGGATACTATGGCAGAGAATCTTATGAACCTTGTCAAAATGGGCAAGACTCGCCAATTTTGGGTGCAAGATGGACTTCTTATGACAACAGGCAACCGCATATTTGTACCCAGGGCTGGTGACTTGAGGAAGACACTTCTTAGGGAGTGCCATGATACACTTTGGGCAGGACATCCGGGGTGGGAGCGAACTTTGGCCTTGGTGAAACAAGGATATTATTGGCCCCAAATGCGTGATGATGTGGAAGAATATGTACGCACTTGTCTCACTTGCCAGCAAGACAAGGTTGAGCATAAGAAGAAAGCAGGCTTGCTTGAACCTTTGCCCGTGCCTAAACGTCCATGGGAAACTGTATCACTTGACTTCATCACTGGATTGCCTAAAGTGGGAGATATCGGGACTATCTTAAACATTGTGGACCGATTCTCCAAATATGCTACCTTCATTGCTGCCCCAAAGTATGTTTCAGCGGAGGAGACTGCCCAACTCTTCTTCAAGCACATTGTCAAATATTGGGGTGTGCCTAAAAGTATTGTTAGTGACCGAGACACGCGCTTTGTTGGCAACTTCTGGACGGAGTTATTCAAGCTTCTTGGGTCACAACTTAATACTTCATCAAGCTACCATCCGGAGACGGATGGGCAAACTGAACGCTTCAACTGTATGCTCGAGGAGTATTTGCGCCACTTTGTTAATGCTAATCAACAGAATTGGGTGCAACTTCTTGATGTAGCACAGTTATGCTTCAACTCTCAAAAGAGTAGCTCTACGGGCAAGAGTGCTTTTGAGATAGTGAATGGACAGCAACCACTGTTGCCCCACACAGTGGATGGACCTTATGAAGGCAAGTCTCCCAGGACTTATCAATTTGCTAAGGAATGGAAGAGAAACCATGACATTACTCGTGCTTATCTTGAGAAAGCAGCAAGTAAAATGAAGAAATGGGCTGATGAAAAGAGGAGGCCACTTGAGTTCAAAGTTGGGGATCAAGTTCTTGTCAAACTCAACCCGGAGCAACGCAAGTTCATGAGGGGAAGAGACAGAAGGCTAGTGCGCAAGTATGAGGAACTGGTAACCATTCTGAAGAGAATTGGCAAGTGTGCTTACAAGATAGATGCTCCATCTTGGTTGAAAGTGCATCCGGTTTTCCATGTGAGTTATTTGAAGCCTTACTATCCAGACAAGGAAGATCAAACCCGAAATGAGCAGAAACGCCAAACCATTACAGCCAAAGCAGGAAAACGGTCTATTGAATCTATCTTGGCCGATCGGGAGAAAATGGTTTCCAAGAAGAAACAAAGGCAATATTTGGTGAAATGGAAAGGCCTTGGAGATGAAGAGATCAGCTGGGAACGGGAGGCAGACTTGTCGGCTTTTCAAGACGAGATTGATGCGTATTGGGCCAAGTCGTCGAGGGCGACGACCGTTCAAGTGGGGGAGACTGTCAAGGTGCGCCCATCCAAGGGTCAACACCTTGATGCCACACACATTTGTGCCCTTTGGAGAGCCAAAGACATGCCTAAGGAGTTGTTGGTGCAAGTCCAAGACACGAAGCAATGAAGCAAGCTAGCCACCAAGTGACAACTTTAGGCCAACTTTTAGAGGGTCAAATGTAATCTTTTTGCCTTGTAAATTTTTATGTAAATACCTTAGTATGAAAGGTGTTTTGAGTCCAAGAGTTGTAATTTTTCTATTTTGTATTATTTTTAAATATCCATTATGACTCCTCAAGCATAGTGGATGTTTCCTCGTGCCAGATAGAAAAGCGCTTAACAAGCTATTATAAGGAGGGGGTACCCAAGTGTTGAACCAGACCACTGGTGCCTTAATGTACCCCAACCTTGTATATGGTAAGACAACTATTGTAGCACTTTTGTGCATTGTTCAACTTTTGTAATGCCTTTCTTTTGAGTAATGAAAAGTTCATTTCGCCTTTATATTGTGCATAGCCTTTCAATTGTTGCTACTTCAGTTTTAGCTTGTTGATTGCTATTTTGTGGCCTGTCTCCATCTTGTGGCTCATCAACTGGACTAATATTGTGTTTGCTTGTCTTGGCAAACCTTTCGAGCATTCTTGGCGGGCTAGTGAAGAGTGTTAACTAGCGCCACACACACTTGCTTATCTTCAACAAGGCTTCCGCATTGCCAGTGTGTGACACCAGGCCAAGGCAGCCAAGCCAAAGCCAGGAGCATGCCACGCCCAGGCCATGGCCAGCAGCATGCCATGCCAGGGCCAAGGCAGCCCAGCCAAAGCCAGCAGCATGCCATGCCCAGGCCACGGCCAACAGCATGCCATGCCATGCCACGGCCAAGGCAGCCAAGCCAAAGCCAGCAGCATGCCATGCCAAGGTCAAGGCAGCCAAGCCAAAGCCAGCAGCATGCCTTGCCAAGGCCAAGGCCAGCAGCATGCCATGCAAAAGCCAAGGCCGGCAAGCCAAAGTCAGCAGCATGCCATGCCTCGGCCAAGGCCAGCAGCGTGCCATGCCAAGGCCAAGGCAGCTAAGCCGAAGCCAGCCGCATGCCGTGCCAAGGCCAAGGCCAGCAGCGTGCCATGCCAAGGCCAAGGCAGCTAAGCCAAAGCCAACAGCATGCCGTGCCAAGGCCAAGGCCAGCAGCTTGCCATGCGAAGGCCAAGGCAGGCAAGCCAAAGCCAGCAGCATGTCATGACCAGGCCAAGGCCAGCAGCGTACCACGCCAAGGCCAAGGCAGCCAAGCCGTAGCCAGCCGCATGTCATGCCAAGGCCAAGGCCAGCAGCGTGCCATGCCAAGGCAGAGGCAGCCAAGCCAAAGCCAGCAGCATGCCATGCCAAGGCCATGGCCAGCAGCATGCCATGCCAAGGCCAAGGCAGCCCAGCGAAAGCCAGCAGCATGCCATGCCAAGGCCAAGGCCAGCAGCATGCCATGCCAAGGCCAAGGCAGCCAAGCCAAAGCCAGCAGCATGCCATGCCAAGGCCATGGCCAGCAGCATGCCATGCCAAGGCCAAGGCAGGCAAGCCAAAGCCAGCAGCATGCCATGCCCAGGCCAAGGCCCGTAGCATGCCATGCCAAGGCCAAGGCAACCAAGCCAAAGCCAGCAGCATGCCATGCCAAGGCCATGGCCAGCAGCATGCCATGCCAGGGCGAAGGCAGCCCAGCCAAAGCCAGCAGCATGCCAGGCCTAGGCCATGGCCAGCAGCATGCCATGCCAAGGCCAAGGCAGCGAAGCCAAAGCCAGCAGCATGCCACGCCAAGGCCAAGGCAAGCATCATGCCATGCCAAGGCCAAGGCGGCCAGGCCAAAGCCAGCAGCATTCCATGCCAAGGCCAAGGCCAACAGCAAGCCATGCCAAGGCCAAGTCCGCCTTGCCAAAGCCAACAGCATGCCATGCGAAGGCCAAGGCCACCAGCATGCCATGCGAAGGCCAAGGCAGCCAAGCCAAAGCCAGCATCATGCCATGCCAAGGCCATGGCCAGCAGCATGCCATGCCAAGGCCAAGGCAGCCAAGCCAAAGGCCGCAGCATGCCATGCCAAGGCCTAGGCCAGCAGCATGCCACGCCAAGGCCAAGGCAGCGAAGCAAAAGCCAGCAGCATGCCATGCCCAGGCCAAGCCCAGCAGCATGCCACGCGAAGGCCAAGGCAGGCAAGCCAAGGCCAGCAGCATGCCATGCCCGGGCCAAGGCCAGCAGCATGCCATGCCAAGGCCAAGGCAGCCAAGCCAAAGCCAGCTGCATGCCATGCCCGAGCCAAGGCCAGCAGCATGCCATGCCAGGGCCAAGGCAGCCAAGCCAAAGCCAGCGGAAGCCGTGCCAAGGCCATGGCCAGCAGCATGCCATGCCAAGGCCAAGGCAGCCCAGCCAAAGCCAGGAGCATGCCATGCCCAGGCCAAGGCCAGCAGCATGCCATGCCAAGGCCAAGGCAGCAAAGCCAAAGCCAGCAGCACGCCATGCCATGGCCAAGGCCAGCAGCTTGCCATGCCAAGGCCGAGGCAGCCAAGCCAAAGCCAGCAGCATGCCACGCCAAGGCCAAGGCCAAGGCCAAGGCCAGCAGCGTGCCATGCGAAGGCCATGGCAGGCAAGCCAAAGCCAGCAGCATGCTGTGCCCAGGCCAAGGCCAGCAGCATGCCATGCCAAGGTCGAGGCAGCCAAGCCAAGGCCAGCAGCAAGCCATGCCAAGGCCAAGGCCAGCAGCATGCCATGCCATGGCCAAGGCTGCCATGCCAAAGCCAGCATCATGCCATGCTAAGGCCAAGGCAGCCTAGCCAAAGCCAGCAGCATGCCATGCCACGGCCTTGGCCAGCAGCATGCCACGGCCTTGGCCAGCAACATGGATGTCTGTTGCGAAAATTTTGTCCCTCGGAAGTTGCTTGTTGCCTTTGTCATTTGCAGTCGCGCTAAGAATAGCAGCCAAGGCCACCCAGCCAAGGCCAAGGCCAAGGCCAAGTGCTAGGCCAAGGCCGTGGACGCGCCCCCAATGCCAAGGCCACTTGCCTTGGTCATGCGATAGCCTTTGCCAAGCTGGCATCATGCCATGCCACAGCCCTGGCCAGCAGCATGCCATGCATGCCACTGGCAACAGCTTGCAATGCCAATGCCTTGGCCAGCAGCATGCCTGCCACGGCCTTGTCGCAGCTTGGCACGATGGCCTTGGTCGAGAACATCGCATGCCACGGCCTTGGCAAGCATTCTTGTCCCTCGGTAATTGCCATTAGGTTTGGCTTTTGACTTACGTACAAGTTGTCCTGCGAAATGCATGTCCCTCGGTAATAGCCATTTGGTTGGCTTTGACTTGCGAACGAGTTGCCAGTGCTTTCCCAGTGGAAGCTTGTTGCGAAAAGTATGCCTATCCCTCGGAAGTTGCCTGTTGCGTTTGTTATTTGTATTTGCGCTAACCGATGCTTGCTCGGCTTCTCTAAGTGTTTTTGCACGTTCGTCGGGCTTCTTAGTACTTCGGGGTGCGATTTGCATTTTTTGATTATTTATTCACTCATAAAAATTAAAATAAAATAAATAATAAATAAAAGTATAATTAAAAAAATAACTATATTTACTAGTGCCTCACCCTATAATTATTGGAATTTTTCCATAATTTTTTGACTATTTTTATTATTTTTTATTATTTTTTAAGTATTAAAATCAAAATAAATTAAAATAAAATATTTCTGGTGGCCAAATATTTTTTTTCCATTTTTTTAGGGTGTATTAAATTATTTCCAACAACTTTCATGTTGAAAGTTTTGGCAAAAAACCATTACTTTTTAAAAAAACCCCATTATGACTCCTCGAGCATGGTTGATGTTTCCTCCTGCCAGATGAAAAAGGGCTTAACAAGCTACTATAAGGGGGGGGGGGCACCTCCCTTAAGGCTGGCCAGCATGGCCATGCCACAGGCCACGCCTATGCCTAGGTGGGCGCTTGGCACATGCCATCGCTGGGCTTGTGGCATTGAAACTACATAGCCAAGCACGGGAAGTGTCGAGTGGCGGCCCGCGGTGGTGGCGGTGGTACGTCGACCTTGGCCAGCATGCCATGCCACAGCCTTGGCCAGCAGCATGGCATGCCAAAGCCTTGGCCAGCAGCATGCCATGCCCTGGCCTTTGCAAGCATGCCATGCCACGGCCTTGGCCAGCAGCATGCCATGCCACAGCCTTGGCCAGCATGTCATGCCACGGCCTTGGCCAGCAGCATGCCATGCCAACGCCTTGGCCAGCAGCATGCCATGCTCGACCTTGGCAAGCATGTCATGCCACGGCCTCGGCCAGCAGCATGCCATGCCACGGCCTCGGCCAGCAGCATGCCATGCCAAAGCCTCGACCAGCAGCATGATGCCTAGTCCTTGGCCAGCAGCAAGCCATGCCACAGCCTTGGCCAGCAAAATGGCATGCCAAGCCTTGGCCAGCAGCATGCCATGCCACAGCCTTGGCCGGCAGCATGCCATGCCCCGGCCTTGGCAAGCATGTCATGCCACGGCCTTGGCCAGCAGCATGCCATGCCACGGCCTTGGCCAGCAGCATGCCATGCCCGATCTTGGCAAGCATGTCATGCCACGGCCTCGGCCCCAGCAGCATGCCATGCCACACCTCGGCCAGCAGCATGCCATGCCAAAGCCTCGACCAGCAGCATGATGCCTAGTCCTTGGCCAGCAGCAAGCCATGCCACAGCCTTGGCCAGCAAAATGGCATGCAAAGCCTTGGCCAGCAATGCCATGCCACAGCCTTGGCCAGCAGCATGCCATGCCCCGGCCTTGGCAACCATGTCATGCCACGGCCTTGGCCAGCAGCATGCCATGCCACCGCCTTGGCCAGTAGCATGCCATGCCCGACCTTGGCAAGCATGTCACGCCACGGCCTTGGCCAGCAGAATGCCATGCCACGGCCTTGGCAAGCAGCATGCCATGCCAACGCCTTGGCCAGTAGCATGCCTTGCCACGGCCTTGTCCAGCATCATGGCATGGCATTGGCCTGCGGCATGCCATGCCAACGCCTTGGCCGGTAGCTTGCCTTGCCACGGCCTCGTCCAGCAGCATGGC
>JAPPVO010000894.1:55000-67500 GCA_030407325.1 Camellia japonica | reverse complement strand
CCATGCCAAGGCCACGGGCCAAGGCCAAGGCCACGGGCCAAGGCCAAGGCCAAGGCCAAGGCCATGCCAAGCCCACGGGCCATGCCAAGCCCACGGGCCAAGGCCACGGGCAAGGCCAAGGCCAAGGCCATGCCAAGGCCACGGGCCAAGGCCACGGGCCAAGGCCAAGGCCAAGGCCACGGGCCAAGGCCACGGGCCATGCCAAGGCCACGGGCAAGGACAAGGCCAAGGCCAGGACAAGGCCAAGGCCAAGGCAAGGCCACGGGCCAAGGCCATGCCAAGGCCACGGGCAAGGCCAAGGCCAAGGCCACGGGCCATGCCAAGGCCACGGGCCATGCCAAGGCCACGGGCAAGGCCAAGGCCAAGGCCACGGGCCAAAGCCACGGGCAAGGCCAAGGCCAAGGCCTTGCCAAGGCCAAGGCCAAGGAAAGGCCATGCCAAGGCCACGGGCCAAGGCCATGCCAAGGCCAAGGCCACGGGCCAAGGCCATGCCAAGGCCACGGGCAAGGCCAAGGCCATGCCAAGGCCACGGGCAAGGCCAAGGCCATGCCAAGGCCACGGGCCAAGGCCAAGGCCAAGGCCATGCCAAGCCCACGAGCCATGCCAAGGCCACGGGCCAAGGCCATGCCAAGGCCACGGGCCAAGGCCATGCCAAGGCCACGGGAAAGGCCAAGGCCAAGGCCAAGGCCAAGGCCATGGCCAAGGCCATGCCAAGGCCACGGGCCATGCCAAGGCCACGGGCAAGGCCAAGGCCTAGGCCACGGGCCAAAGCCACGGGCCAAGGCCACGGGCAAGGCCAAGGCTAAGGCCATGCCAAGGCCAAGGCCAAGGCCAAGGCCAAGGCCAAGGCCAAGGCAAGGCCATGCCAAGGCCACGGGCAAGGCCAAGGCCAAGGCCACGGGCCAAGGCCATGCCAAGGCCACGGGCCAAGGCCATGCCAAGGCCACGGGCCAAGGCCATGCCAAGGCCACGGGCAAGGCCAAGGCCACGGGCAAGGCCAAGGCCAAGGCCATGCCAAGGCCAAGGCGAAGGCCATGCCAAGGCCACGGGCAAGGCCAAGGCCATGCCAAGGCAAGGCCAATGCCAAGGCCACGGGCAAGGCAGAGGCCAAGGCCATGCCAAGGCCACGGGCAAGGCAGAGGCCAAGGCCAAGTCCATGCCAAGGCCAAGGCCAAGGCAAGGCCACGTGCCAAGGCCATGCCAAGGCCACGGGCAAGGCCAAGGCCAAGGCCACGGGCCAAGGCCATGCCAAGGCCACGGGCAAGGCCAAGGCCAAGGCCAAGGCCACGGGCAAGGCAGAGGCCAAGGCCATGCGAAGGCCACGGGCCAAGGCCATGCCAAGGCCACGGGCAAGGCCAAGGCCACGAGCAAGACCAAGGCCAAGGCCAAGGCCACGGGCAAGGCCAAGGCCAAGGCAAGGCCAAGGCCACGGGCAAGGCCAAGGCCAAGGCCACGGGCCAAGGCCATGCCAAGGCCACGGGCAAGGCCAAGGCCAAGGCCACGGGCCAAGGCCAAGACCAAGGCCACGGGCCATGCCAAGGCCACGGGCAAGGACAAGGCCAAGGCCAAGGCAAGGCCACGGGCAAGGCCATGCCAAGGCCAAGACCAAGGCCACGGGCCATGCCAAGGCCACGGGCAAGGACAAGGCCAAGGCCAAGGCAAGGCCACGGGCCAAGGCCAAGGCAAGGCCACGGGCCAAGGCCATGCCAAGGCCACGGGCAAGGCCAAGGCCAAGGCCATGCCAAGGCAAGGCCAAGGCCAAGGCCACGGGCAAGGCAGAGGCCAAGGCCATGCCAAGGCCACGGGCCAAGGCCATGCCAAGGCCAAGGCCACGGGCAAGGCCAAGGCCATGCCAAGGCAAGGCCACGGGCCAAGGCCAAGGCCACGGGCCAAGGCCATGCCAAGGCCACAGGCAAGACCAAGGCCAAGGCCATGCCAAGGCCAAGGCCAAGGCCATGCCAAGGCCACGGGCAAGGCCAAGGCCAAGGCCACGGGCAAGGGAAAAGCCAAGGCCAAGGCCATGCCAAGGACAAGGCCAAGGCAGCGTGTAAGGGCAAGGGCAAGGGCAAGGACAAGGCCCCGTGCAAGGCCATGGCCAAGGCGAAGGCCGCGGGCACGGGCCAAGGCCATGGCCACGTCATACCACCGCCTCGGTCGCTCTTTCTTCACATGATTCTTTTATATTCTTACCTAAACCATGCCACACAATTAAAAATGCACTACAATTAATTTTAAATGTCATCCCCTATTTTTTTGCTATTTTTCTAGAGTCTTTTGAATTTTTTACGCCTTTATTTGGACATAAAAATCAAAATAAAATAAATAAAATTGAAAAATAATGTAATAATTTCTATAATTACTAGTGCCTCCTCCTTTAATTATTGGAATTTTTCCATAATTTTTTGACAATTTTTAGTAATTTTTATTATTTTTTTAATTATTAAAAATGAAATAAATTAAAATAAAATATTCCGGTGGCCAAATATTTTTTTTCTATTTTTTTTATGGTGTATTAAATTATTACAAACAACTTTCATGTAGAAAGTTTTGCCAAAAAACCATTACTTTTTTAAAAAACCCATTATGACTCCTCGAGCATGGTTGATGTTTCCTCCTGCCAGATGAAAAAGGGCTTAACAAGCTACTATAAGGGGGGGCACCTCCCTTGCCAGGCAAGGCCAGCACTAGCTATGCCATGCTTGGGCCGCGGCCTGGCCGGGCATGCACGCGGCCTGGACCGCGGCCAGGCCGCGGCTCGGCCGCGGCTCGGTCGCGGCCAGGCCGCGGCCCCCGGCTCGGTCGCGGCCAGGCCGCGGCCAGGCCGCGGCTCGGTCGCGGCCAGGCCGCGGCCAGGCCGCGGCTCGGTCGCGGCCTGGCCGCGGCCTGGCCGCGGCCTGGCCGCGGCTCGGGCGCGGCCTTGGGGGCGGCCTTGGGCAGCCTGGACCGCGGCTCAGCCGCGGCCTACGGCGCGGCCTTGGGCGGCCTGGCCAGCATGGCATGCGCGCGGCGTGGGCAGCATGGCGTGGCGTGCGCGCGGCGTGGGCGGATTGGCATGCCCGCGGCCTGGGCAGCACGGCATTGCATGCCTGCGGCCTTGGCGCGGCCTGGGGGCGGCCTGGGCGCGGCCTTGCTGCGGCCTGGGCGCGGCCTTGGCGCGGCCTGGGCGCGGCCTGTGCAACATGGCATGGCATGGCATGCGCGCGGCGTGGGCGACCTGGGCAGCACGGCATGGCATGTGCGGGGCGGGGCGGGGCGGGGCGGGGCGGGGTGGCCTGGCCTGGCCTGGCTTGCCCACGGCATGGGCAGCGTGGCCTGTGCACAAAACGCGCGCGCGGTCTTTTGACCGCGGTGCGCGTGTTGCGCGCATGGTCGCGCACGCCTTTGCACGCCTTCGCACGCAACGCACGTCTAATGATAAGAACCGCAGCATGCCATGCCGGGGCCAAGCCAGCCGAAGCCAGCAGCATGCCATGCCATGCCCAGGCCAAGGCAGCCAAGCAAAAGCCAGCAGCATGCGATGCCACGGCTTTGCCGGCAGCATGCCACGACACGTCCCTGGCCAGCAACATGGAAGCTTGTTGCGAAAATTATGTCCCTCGGAAGTAGCCTGTCGCGAAAATTGTGTCCCTCGGAAGTTGCCTGTCGCGAAAATTGTGTCCCTCGGAAGTCGCGAAAATTATGTCCCTCGGAAGCAGCCAAAGCCAAGGCCAGCAGCATGCCATGCCAAGGCCAAGGCTGGCAAGCCAAAGCCAGCAGCATGCCATGCCCAGGCCAAGGCGAGCAGCATGCCATGCCAAGGCCAAGGCAGCCAAGCCAAAGCCAGCAGCATGCGATGCCAAGGCCACGGCCGGCTGCATGCCATGCCACGGCCAAGGCAGCCCAGCCAAAGCCAGCAGCATGCCATGCCCAGGCCATGGCCAGCAGCATGCCATGCCAAGGCCAAGGCAGGCAAGCCAAAGCCAGCAGCATGCCATGCCCACGCCAAGGCGAGCAGCATGCCATGCCAAGGCCAAGGCAGCCAAGCCAAAGCCAGCAGCATGCGATGCCAAGGCCATGGCCAGCAGCATGCCATGCCACGGCCAAGGCAGCGCAGCCAAAGCCAGCAGCATGCCATGCCCAGGCCATGGCCAGCAGCATGCCATGCCAAGGCCAAGGCAGGCAAGCCAAAGCCAGCTGCAAGCCATGCCAAGGCCAAGGCCAGCAGCATGCCATGCCAAGGCCAAGGCAGGCAAGCCAAAGCCAGCAACATGCCATGCCCAGGCCAAGGCGAGCAGCATGCCATGCCAAGGCCAAGGCAGCCAAGCCAAAGCCAGCAGCATGCCATGCCAAGGCCATAGCCAGCAGCATGCCATGCCAAGGCCAAGTCAGGCAAGCCAAAGCCAGCAGCATGCCATGCCCAGGCCAAGGCGAGCAGCATGCCATGCCAAGGCCAAGGCAGCCAAGCCAAAGCCAGCAGCATGCGATGCCAAGGCCAGGGCCAGCAGCATGCCATGCCACGGCCAAGGCAGCCCAGCCATAGCCAGCAGCATGCCATGCCCAGGCCATGGCCAGCAGCATGCCATGCCAAGGCCAAGGCAGGCAAGCCAAAGCCAGCAGCATGCCATGCCAAGGCCAAGGCCAGCAGCATGCCATGCCAAGGCCAAGGCAGGCAAGCCAAAGCCAGCAGCATGCCATGCCCATGCCCAGGCCAAGGCGAGCAGCATGACATGCCAAGGCCAAGGCAGCCAAGCCAAAGCCAGCAGCATGCCATGCCAAGGCCATGGCCAGCAGCATGCCATGCCACGGCCAAGGCAGCCCAGCCAAAGCCAGCAGCATGCCATGCCCAGGCCATGTCCAGCAGCATGCCATGCCAAGGCCAAGGCAGGCAAGCCAAAGCCAGCAGCATGCTATGCCCAGGCCAAGGCGAGCAGCATGCCATGCCAAGGCCAAGGCAGCCAAGCCAAAGCCAGCAGCATGCGATGCCAAGGCCACGGCCGGCTGCATGCCATGCCACGGCCAAGGCAGCCCAGCCAAAGCCAGCAGCATGCCATGCCCAGGCCATGGCCAGCAGCATGCCATGCCAAGGCCAAGGCAGGCAAGCCAAAGCCAGCAGCATGCCATGCCAAGGCCAAGGCAGGCAAGCCAAAGCCAGCAGCATGCGAAGCCACGGCTTTGCCGGTAGCATGCCACGACACGTCCCTGGCCAGCAACAGGGAAGCTTGTTGCGAAAATTATGTCCCTCGGAAGTCGCCTGTTGCGAAAATTGTGTCCCTCGGAAGTTGCAAAAATTATGTCCCTCGGAAGCAGCCAAAGCCAAAGCCAGCAGCATGCCATGCCACGGCTTTGCCGGAAGCATGCCATGCCACGTCCTTGGCAAGCAACGTGGAAGCTTGTTGCGAAAATTATGTCCCTCGGAAGTTGCCTGTTGCGAAAATTATGTCCCTCGGAAGTTGCGAAAATTTAGTCTCTCGGAAGCAGCCAAGCCAAAGGCCGCAGCATGCCATGCCAAGGCGAAGGCCAGCCGCATGCCATGCCAAGGCCAAGGCAGCCAAGCCAAAGCCAGCAGCATGCCATGCCAAGGCCAAGGGCAGCAGCATGCCATGCCAAGGCCAAGGCAGCCCAGCCAAAGCCAGCAGCATGCCATGCCCAGGCCATGGCCAGCAGCATGCCATGCCAAGGCCAAGGCAGGCAAGCCAAAGCCAGCAGCATGCCATGCCAAGGCCAAGGCCAGCAGCATGCCATGCCAAGGCCAAGGCAGGCAAGCCAAAGCCAGCAGCATGCCATGCCCATGCCCAGGCCAAGGCGAGCAGCATGCCATGCCAAGGCCAAGGCAGCCAAGCCAAAGCCAGCAGCATGCGATGCCAAGGCGAAGGCCAGCAGCATGCCATGCCACGGCCAAGGCAGCCCAGCCAAAGCCAGCAGCATGCCATGCCCGGGCCATGGCCAGCAGCATGCCATGCCAAGGCCAAGGCAGGCAAGCCAAAGCCAGCAGCATGCCATGGCAAGGGCAAGGCCTGCAGCATGCCATGCCAAGGGCAAGGCCTGCAGCATGCCATGCCAAGGGCAAGGCCAGCAGCATGCCATGCCAAGGCCAAGGCCTGCAGCATGCCATGCCAAGGCCAAGGCTGGCATGCCAAAGCCAGCAGCATGCCATGCCCAGGCCAAGGCGAGCAGCATGCCGTGCCAAGGCCAAGGCAGCCAAGCCAAAGCCAGCAGCATGCCATGCCAAGTCCATGGCCAGCAGCATGCCATGCCACGGGCAAGGCAGCCCAGCCTAAGCCAGCAGTATGCCATGCCCAGGCCATGGCCAGCAGCATGCCATGCCAAGGCCACGGCAGGCAAGCCAAAGCCAGCTGCTTGCCATGCCAGCATGCCATGCCAAGGCCAAGGCAGCCACGCAAAAGCCAGCAGCATGCGATGCCACGGCTTTGCCGGCAGCATGCCACGACACGTCCCTGGCCAGCAACGCGGAAGCTTGTTGCGAAAATAATGTCCCTCGGAAGTCGCCTGTTGCGAAAATTATGTCCCTCGGAAGTTGCGAAAATTATGTCCCTCGGAAGCAGCCAAAGCCAAAGCCAGCAGCATGCCATGCCACGGCTTTGCCGGCAGCATGCCATGCCACGTCCTTGGCAAGCAACGTGGAAGCTTGTTGCGAAAATTATGTCCCTCGGAAGTTGCCTGTTGCGAAAATTATGTCCCTCGGAAGTTGCGAAAATTAAGTCCCCCGGAAGCAGCCAAGCCAAAGGCCGCAGCATGCCATGCCAAGGCGAAGGCCAGCCGCATGCCATGCCAAGGCCAAGGTAGCCAAGCCAATGCCAGCAGCATGCCATGCCAAGGCCAAGGCCAGCAGCATGCCATGCCAAGGCCAAGGCAGGCAGGCCAGCCAAAGCCAGCAGCACGCCTTGCCCAGGCCATGGCCAGCAGCATGCCATGCCAAGGCCAAGGCAGCCAAGACAAAGCCAGCAGCTTGCCATGCCAAGGCCAAGGCAGGCAAGCCAAAGCCAGCAGCATGCCATGCCCAGGCCAAGGCGAGCAGCGTGCCATGCCAAGGCCAAGGCAGCCAAGCCAAAGCCAGCAGCATGCGATGCCAATGCCACGGCCGGCTGCATGCCATGCCACGGCGAAGGCAGCCCAGCCAAAGCCAGCAGCATGCCATGCCCAGGCCATGGCCAGCAGCATGCCATGCCAAGGCCAAGGCAGGCAAGCCAAAGCCAGCAGCATGCCATGCCAAGGCCAAGGCCGGCAGCATGCCATGCCAAGGCCAAGGAAGGCAAGCCAAAGCCAGCAGCATGCCATGCCCAGGCCAAGGAGAGCAGCATGCCATGCCAAGGCCAAGGCAGCCAAGCCAAAGCCAGCAGCATGCGATGCCAAGGCCATGGCCAGCAGCATGCCATGCCACGGCCAAGGCAGCGCAGCCAAAGCCAGCAGCATGCCATGCCCAGGCCATGGCCAGCAGCATGCCATGCCAAGGCCAAGGCAGGCAAGCCAAAGCCAGCTGCATGCCATGCCAAGGCAAAGGCCAGCAGCATGCCATGCCAAGGCCAAGGCAGGCAAGCCAAAGCCAGCAACATGCCATGCCCAGGCCAAGGCCAGCAGCATGCCATGCCAAGGCCAAGGCTGGCAAGCCAAAGCCAGCAGCATGCCATGCCCAGGCCAAGGCGAGCAGCATGCCATGCCAAGGCCAAGGCAGCCAAGCCAAAGCCAGCAGCATGCGATGCCAAGGCCAAGGCCAGCAGCATGCCATGCCAAGGCCAAGGCAGCGCAGCCAAAGCCAGCAGCATGCCATGCCCAGGCCAGGGCCAGCAGCATGCCATGCCAAGGCCAAGGCAGGCAAGCCAAAGCCAGCTGCATGCCATGCCAAGGCCAAGGCCAGCAGCATGCCATGCCAAGGCCAAGGCAGGCAAGCCAAAGCCAGCAGCATGCCATGCCCAGGCCAAGGCCAGCAGCATGCCATGCCAAGGCCAAGGCAGCCAAGCCAAAGCCAGCAGCATGCGATGCCAAGGCCATAGCCAGCAGCATGCCATGCCAAGGCCAAGTCAGGCAAGCCAAAGCCAGCAGCATGCCATGCCCAGGCCAAGGCGAGCAGCATGCCATGCCAAGGCCAAGGCAGCCAAGCCAAAGCCAGCAGCATGCGATGCCAAGGCCAGGGCCAGCAGCATGCCATGCCACGGCCAAGGCAGCCCAGCCAAAGCCAGCAGCATGCCATGCCCAGGCCATGGCCAGCAGCATGCCATGCCAAGGCCAAGGCAGGCAAGCCAAAGCCAGCAGCATGCCATGCCAAGGCCAAGGCCAGCAGCATGCCATGCCAAGGCCAATGCAGGCAAGCCAAAGCCAGCAGCATGCCATGCCCAGGCCAAGGCGAGCAGCATGCCATGCCAAGGCCAAGGCAGCCAAGCCAAAGCCAGCAGCATGCGATGCCAAGGCGAAGGCCAGCAGCATGCCATGCCCCGGCCAGGGCAGCCCAGCCAAAGCCAGCAGCATGCCATGCCCAGGCCATGGCCAGCAGCGTGCCATGCCAAGGCCAAGGCAGGCAAGCCAAAGCCAGCAGCATGCCATGCCAAGGGCAAGGCCTGCAGCATGCCATGCCAAGGCCAAGGCCTGCAGCATGCCATGCCAAGGCCAAGGCAGGCATGCCAAAGCCAGCAGCATGCCATGCCCAGGCCAAGGCGAGCAGCATGCCATGCCAAGGCCAAGGCAGCCAAGCCAAAGCCAGCAGCATGCCATGCCAAGGCCATGGCCAGCAGCATGCCATGCCACGGCCAAGGCAGCCAAGCCAAAGCCAGCCGCATGCGATGCCAAGGCCATGGCCAGCAGCATGCCATGCCACGGCCAAGGCAGCCCAGCCAAAGCCAGCAGCATGCCATGCCCAGGCCATGGCCAGCAGCATGCCATGCCAAGGCCAAGGCAGGCAAGCCAAAGCCAGCAGCATGCCATGCCAAGGCCAATGCCAGCAGCATGCCATGCCAAGGCCAAGGCAGGCAAGCCAAGGCCGGCAGCATGCCATGCCCAGGCCAAGGCGAGCAGCATGCCATGCCAAGGCCAAGGCAGGCAAGCCAAAGCCGGCAGCATGCCATGCCCAGGCCAAGGCGAGCAGCATGCAATGCCAAGGCCAAGGCGGCCAAGCCAATGCCAGCAGCATGCCATGCCAAGGCCATGGCCAGCAGCATGCCATGCCACGGCCAAGGCAGCCCAGCCAAAGCCAGCAGCATGCCATGCCCAGGCCATGGCCAGCAGCATGCCATGCCAAGGCCAAGGCGGGCAAGCCAAAGCCAGCAGCATGCCATGCCAAGGCCAAGGCCAGCAGCATGCCATGCCAAGGCCAAGGCAGGCAAGCCAAAGCCAGCAGCATGCCATGCCCAGGCCAAGGCCAGCAGCATGCCATGCCAAGGCCAAGGCAGCCAAGCCAAAGCCAGCAGCATGCCATGCCAAGGCCATGGCCAGCAGCATGCCATGCCACGGCCAAGGCAGCCTAGCCAAAGCCAGCTGCATGCCAAGGCCAAGGCCAAGGCCAGGAGCATGCCATGCCAAGGCCAAGGCAGCCCAGCCAAAGCCAGTAGCATGCCATGCCAAGGCCAAGGCCAGCAGCATGCCATGCGATGGCTAAGGCAGGCAAGCCAAAGCCAGCAGCATGCCATGCCCAGGCCAAGGCCAGCAGCATGCCATGCCAAGGCCAAGGCAGCCAAGCCAAAGCCAGCAGCATGCCATGCCAAGGCCATGGCCAGCAGCATGCCATGCCACGGCCAAGGCAGCCCAGCCAAAGCCAGCAGCATGCCATGCCCAGGCCATGGCCAGCAGCATGCCATGCCAAGGCCAAGGCAGGCAAGCCAAAGCCAGCAGCATGCCATGCCTAGGCCAAGGCCACCAGCATGCCATGCCAAGGCCAAGGCAGGCAAGCCAAAGCCAGCAGCATGCCATGCCCAGGCCAAGGCCAGCAGCATGCCATGCCACGGCCAAGGCAGCCCAGCCAAAGCCAGCAGCATGCCATGCCAAGGCCATGGCCAGCAGCATGCCATGCCACGGCCATGGCAGCCCAGCCAAAGCCAGCAGCATGCGATGCAAAGGCCATGGCCAGCAGCATGCCATGCCAAGGCCAAGGCAGCCAAGCCAAGGCCATGGCCAGCAGCATGCCATGCCACGGCCAAGGCAGGCAAGCCAAAGCCAGTAGCATGCCATGCCAAGGCCAAGGCGGGCAAGCCAAAGCCAGCAGCGTGCCATGCCCAGGCCAAGGCCAGCAGCATGCCATGCCAAGGCCGAGGCAGCCAAGCCATGGCCAGCAGCATGCCATGCCAAGGCCAAGGCCAGCTGCATGCCATGCCATGGCCAAGGCTGCCAAGCCAAAGCCAGCATCTTGCCATGCCAAGGCGAAGGCAGCCCAGCCAAAGCCAGCAGCATGCCCTGCCACGGCCTTGGCCAGCAGCATGCCATGCGACGGCCTTGGCCAGCAACATGGATGCCTGTTGCGAAAATTTTGTCCCTCGGAAGTTGCTTGTTGCCTTTGTCATTTCCAGTCGCGCTAAGAATAGCAGCCAAGGCCACCCGGCCAAGGCCAAGACCAAGGGCTAGGCCAAGGCCATGGACGCGCCGCCAAGGCCAAGGCCGCTTGCCTTGGTCATGCGATAGCCTTTGCCAAGCTGGCATCGTGCCATGCCACAGCCTTGGCCAGCAGCATGCCATGCATGCCACTGCCAACAGCTTGCAATGCCAATGCCTTGGCCAGCAGCATGCCTTGCCACGGCCTTGTCCAGCAACTTGGCACGGCATGGCCTTGGTCGAGAACATCGCATGCCACGGCCTTGGCAAGCAGTCCTTGTCCCTCGGGTAATTGCCATTACGTTTCGCTTTTGACTTACGTACAAGTTGCCCTGCGAAATGCATGTCCCTCGGGTAATAGCCATTTGGTTGGCTTTGACTTGCGAACGTGTTTGCCAGTGCTTTCCCAGTGGAAGCTTGTTGCGAAAAGTATGTCTGTCCCTCGGAAGTTGCCTGTTGCGTTTGTTATTTGTATTCGCGCTAACCGATGCTTGCTCGGCTTCTCTAAGTGTTTTTGCACGTTCGTCGGGCTTCTCAGTCCTTCGGGGTGCGATTCGCATTTTTTAATTATTTATTTACTCATAAAAATTAAAATAAAATAAATAATAAATAAAAGTATAATTAAAAAAATAACTATATTTACTAGTGCCTCACCCAATAATTATTGGAATTTTTCCATAATTTTTTGACTATTTTTATTAATTTTTATTATTTTTTAAGTATTAAAATCGAAATAAATTAAAATAAAATATTTTCGGTGGCCAAATATTTTTTTTCAATTTTTTTTATGGTGTATTAAATTATTTCCTACAACTTTCATGTTGAAAGTTTTGGCAAAAAACCATTACTTTTTAAAAAAACCCCATTATGACTCCTCGAGCATGGTTGATGTTTCCTCCTGTCAGATGAAAAAGGGCTTAACAAGCTACTATAAGGGGGGGGCACCTCCCTTAAGGCTGGCCAGCAAGGCCATGCCACAGGCCACGCCTATGCCTAGGCGGGCGCTTTGCACATGCCATCGCTTGGCTTGTGGCATTGAAACTACATAGCCAAGCACGGAATGTGTCGAGTGGCGGCCCGCGGTGGTGGCGGTGGTACGTCGACCTTGGCCAGCATGCCATGCCACAGCCTTGGCCAGCAGCATGCCATGCCAAAGCCATGGCCAGCAGCATGCCATGCCCTGGCCTTTGCAAGCATGCCATGCCGCGGCCTCGGCCAGCATGTCATGCCACGGCCTCGGCCAGCAGCATGCCATGCCAACGCCTCGGCCAGCAGCATGCCATGCCACGGCCTCGGCCAGCAGCATGCCATGCCACGGCCTCGGCCAGCAGCATGCCATGCCACGGCCTCGGCCAGCAGCATGCCATGCCACGGCCTCGGCCAGCAGCATGCCATGCCACGGCCTCGGCCAGCAGCATGCCATGCCAAAGCCTCGACCAGCAGCATGATGCCCCTAGTCCTTGGCCAGCAGCAAGCCATGCCACAGCCTTGGCCAGCAAAATGGCACGCCAACGCCTTGGCCAGCAGCATGCCATGCCACAGCCTTGGCCAGCAGCATGCCATGCCACAGCCTTGGCCAGCAGCATGCCATGCCCCGGCCTTGGCAAGCATGTCATGCCACGGCCTTGGCCAGCAGCATGCCATGCCAAAGCCTCGACCAGCAGCATGATGCCTAGTCCTTGGCCAGCAGCAAGCCATGCCACAGCCTTGGCCAGCAAAATGGCATGCTAAAAGCCTTGGCCAGCAGCATGCCATGCCACAGCCTTGGCCAGCAGCATGCCATGCCCCGGCCTTGGCAAGCATGTCATGCCACGGCCTTGGCCAGCAGCATGTCATGCCACGGCCTTGGCCAGCAGCATGCCATGCCACGGCCTTGGCCAGCATGTCATGCCACGGCCTCGGCCAGCAGCATGCCATGCCAAAGCCTCGACCAGCAGCATGATGCCTAGTCCTTGGCCAGCAGCAAGCCAGCCTTGGCAAGCAAAATGGCA
>JAPPVO010000894.1:0-45000 GCA_030407325.1 Camellia japonica | reverse complement strand
AGGCCACGGGCCAAGGCCAAGGCCAAGGCCATGCCAAGCCCACGAGCCATGCCAAGGCCACGGGCCAAGGCCATGCCAAGGCCACGGGCCAAGGCCATGCCAAGGCCACGGGAAAGGCCAAGGCCAAGGCCAAGGCCAAGGCCATGGCCAAGGCCATGCCAAGGCCACGGGCCATGCCAAGGCCACGGGCAAGGCCAAGGCCTAGGCCACGGGCCAAAGCCACGGGCCAAGGCCACGGGCAAGGCCAAGGCTAAGGCCATGCCAAGGCCAAGGCCAAGGCCAAGGCCAAGGCCAAGGCCAAGGCAAGGCCATGCCAAGGCCACGGGCAAGGCCAAGGCCAAGGCCACGGGCCAAGGCCATGCCAAGGCCAGGCCAAGGCCATGCCAAGGCCACGGGCCAAGGCCATGCCAAGGCCACGGGCAAGGCCAAGGCCACGGGCAAGGCCAAGGCCAAGGCCATGCCAAGGCCAAGGCGAAGGCCATGCCAAGGCCACGGGCAAGGCCAAGGCCATGCCAAGGCAAGGCCAATGCCAAGGCCACGGGCAAGGCAGAGGCCAAGGCCATGCCAAGGCCACGGGCAAGGCAGAGGCCAAGGCCAAGTCCATGCCAAGGCCAAGGCCAAGGCAAGGCCACGTGCCAAGGCCATGCCAAGGCCACGGGCAAGGCCAAGGCCAAGGCCACGGGCCAAGGCCATGCCAAGGCCACGGGCAAGGCCAAGGCCAAGGCCAAGGCCACGGGCAAGGCAGAGGCCAAGGCCATGCGAAGGCCACGGGCCAAGGCCATGCCAAGGCCACGGGCAAGGCCAAGGCCACGAGCAAGACCAAGGCCAAGGCCAAGGCCACGGGCAAGGCCAAGGCCAAGGCAAGGCCAAGGCCACGGGCAAGGCCAAGGCCAAGGCCACGGGCCAAGGCCATGCCAAGGCCACGGGCAAGGCCAAGGCCAAGGCCACGGGCCAAGGCCAAGACCAAGGCCACGGGCCATGCCAAGGCCACGGGCAAGGACAAGGCCAAGGCCAAGGCAAGGCCACGGGCAAGGCCATGCCAAGGCCAAGACCAAGGCCACGGGCCATGCCAAGGCCACGGGCAAGGACAAGGCCAAGGCCAAGGCAAGGCCACGGGCCAAGGCCAAGGCAAGGCCACGGGCCAAGGCCATGCCAAGGCCACGGGCAAGGCCAAGGCCAAGGCCATGCCAAGGCAAGGCCAAGGCCAAGGCCACGGGCAAGGCAGAGGCCAAGGCCATGCCAAGGCCACGGGCCAAGGCCATGCCAAGGCCAAGGCCACGGGCAAGGCCAAGGCCATGCCAAGGCAAGGCCACGGGCCAAGGCCAAGGCCACGGGCCAAGGCCATGCCAAGGCCACAGGCAAGACCAAGGCCAAGGCCATGCCAAGGCCAAGGCCAAGGCCATGCCAAGGCCACGGGCAAGGCCAAGGCCAAGGCCACGGGCAAGGGAAAAGCCAAGGCCAAGGCCATGCCAAGGACAAGGCCAAGGCAGCGTGTAAGGGCAAGGGCAAGGGCAAGGACAAGGCCCCGTGCAAGGCCATGGCCAAGGCGAAGGCCGCGGGCACGGGCCAAGGCCATGGCCACGTCATACCACCGCCTCGGTCGCTCTTTCTTCACATGATTCTTTTATATTCTTACCTAAACCATGCCACACAATTAAAAATGCACTACAATTAATTTTAAATGTCATCCCCTATTTTTTTGCTATTTTTCTAGAGTCTTTTGAATTTTTTACGCCTTTATTTGGACATAAAAATCAAAATAAAATAAATAAAAATTGAAAAAATGATGTAATAATTTCTATAATTACTAGTGCCTCCTCCTTTAATTATTGGAATTTTTCCATAATTTTTTGACAATTTTTAGTAATTTTTATTATTTTTTTAATTATTAAAAATGAAATAAATTAAAATAAAATATTCCGGTGGCCAAATATTTTTTTTCTATTTTTTTTATGGTGTATTAAATTATTACAAACAACTTTCATGTAGAAAGTTTTGCCAAAAAACCATTACTTTTTTAAAAAACCCCATTATGACTCCTCGAGCATGGTTGATGTTTCCTCCTGCCAGATGAAAAAGGGCTTAACAAGCTACTATAAGGGGGGGGCACCTCCCTTGCCAGGCAAGGCCAGCACTAGCTATGCCATGCTTGGGCCGCGGCCTGGCCGCGGCATGCACGCGGCCTGGACCGCGGCCAGGCCGCGGCTCGGCCGCGGCTCGGTCGCGGCCAGGCCGCGGCCAGGCCGCGGCTCGGTCGCGGCCAGGCCGCGGCCAGGCCGCGGCTCGGCCGCGGCCAGGCCGCGGCTCGGCCGCGGCTCGGGCGCGGCCTGGCCGCGGCCTGGCCGCGGCTCGGGCGCGGCCTTGGGGGCGGCCTTGGGCAGCCTGGACCGCGGCTCAGCCGCGGCCTACGGCGCGGCCTTGGGCGGCCTGGCCAGCATGGCATGCGCGCGGCGTGGGCAGCATGGCGTGGCGTGCGCGCGGCGTGGGCGGATTGGCATGCCCGCGGCCTGGGCAGCACGGCATTGCATGCCTGCGGCCTTGGCGCGGCCTGGGGGCGGCCTGGGCGCGGCCTTGCTGCGGCCTGGGCGCGGCCTTGGCGCGGCCTGGGCGCGGCCTGTGCAACATGGCATGGCATGGCATGCGCGCGGCGTGGGCGACCTGGGCAGCACGGCATGGCATGTGCGGGGCGGGGCGGGGCGGGGCGGGGCGGGGTGGCCTGGCCTGGCCTGGCTTGCCCACGGCATGGGCAGCGTGGCCTGTGCACAAAACGCGCGCGCGGTCTTTTGACCGCGGTGCGCGTGTTGCGCGCATGGTCGCGCACGCCTTTGCACGCCTTCGCACGCAACGCACGTCTAATGATAAGAACCGCAGCATGCCATGCCGGGGCCAAGCCAGCCGAAGCCAGCAGCATGCCATGCCATGCCCAGGCCAAGGCAGCCAAGCAAAAGCCAGCAGCATGCGATGCCACGGCTTTGCCGGCAGCATGCCACGACACGTCCCTGGCCAGCAACATGGAAGCTTGTTGCGAAAATTATGTCCCTCGGAAGTAGCCTGTCGCGAAAATTGTGTCCCTCGGAAGTTGCCTGTCGCGAAAATTGTGTCCCTCGGAAGTCGCGAAAATTATGTCCCTCGGAAGCAGCCAAAGCCAAGGCCAGCAGCATGCCATGGTCAAGGTGCCATGTGAGAGAATGTTTTGAATATTTGTTTTCAGGTCATTTTACACTGGTATTGGGATCCACCAATTACTGAATGATGGTACACTAGGCCCAGAGATAGAGGTCCATGGTCTTCCAGATGGTGCTAAAATCAATTTTGTTACCTGGTAATTCCCTGCATAACTCTTTCTTTGAATACTTTGCAAGTTCTTTTGATAACATTCGCTTAACTTATCACAATATTTAGCAAAAGTTATCCATATGTACTTTATTGGTTATTGCAAAGTGAAACAAGTAAACAAAAGTTAGATATTACTGATATATCACCCTTGTCTAGCTTTTTTTTCTTTACTTTTCAAATGAAACGTTGAATAATATGTTGCAGTATAAGAATGCCTCTGTCTAGCTTTGAAAATAGTTTTGAAAATTTAAATCTGGAATCAAGCTTATTGTGATAAGTGGCTTTCTTTTTTATGAAAGTGTTGCTTTAATGTGTGTAAGCAACTTCTATATATCATCATCTATTGTTTGGAGGTCTCATCATGATTTTTGCTATAATACAATTATTCCTTGTTAATGCACCTTTCTCCATGTCACCTGTTATATATATATTTTTCTTTCCTTATCACTCCTTCTAAGATTAAGGTTCCCTTTCCTTTGACTTCATTGGGTGTACTGTTGATATGCAATTATTCATTGTTACAAACATGGCTCCTCTATTCTGTATTTTCTCAGCAACCTACCACACTGGCGTAGTATATTTTGCTGTAAATTGATAATGTTCTTGAGCTCATCTATCTATCTTTTGTTTTTCCTTCAACTAGGTCAAATGATGGGCAGCATTTAGCCTTTGGTGTCCGAGTTGATGAGGTAATGTAATCCACTAATTGACAATTGATTGGTGGTGTAAATATAACTGTTGTTGTGTTACTTATATATTCACATTCATGACAAGTTGGTCAGAGAGTTGTCTCGAGGCTTTCTGCTTCGCTCATCTGTCTACTATATATTCTTGACATAATTAACATTCATTTTTTCCCTAAAATATTTATTTTGTCAACATCTTCTAAAGTTTACTCGACGGATATTATTTATATATATATATATATAAGAATGTAAATGGTTAATAGTTAGACCTTGCTGACTAACCACAGTGGCATCCTCTGCTGAAGTGTTAAAGTTTTTACATCTCGTTAGATGTTTTTGGCTTTCATATGCAAAAAGTAGATGCAATTGGACTATCATAACCATCTATGACTGTTTGGTTGGTTGTAATTTATGCTGAGTTCAGCTTACATACTCTGCTAGCCAATCTTTTCAATTTTCTAATTTGTTCTAAAATTTTTGAAATTTTTCATGAAGCAGGACAACAGTAGCAGTAAGCTTAGAGTATGGGTTGCTGACGTAGAGACCGGAAAATCTAGGCCTGTGTTTCAGTCACCGGATATCTATCTAAATGCAGTTTTTGACAAGTGCGTGCCATTTTTTCATAACAATGTTATCATGAGGAACATTTTGCTACTTTGTTTTGCTAATGCCTTTTCTACCTCTTGCTTTCCAGTTTTGTCTGGGTGGATAATGCGAGTTTATTAGTTTGCACAATTCCCTTATCTCGTGGAGACCCACCTAAGAAACCTTTGGTTCCGTCTGGTCCCAAAATTCAGTCTAATGAGCAGAAAAACATTGTTCAAGTCAGAACCTTCCAAGATCTGCTCAAGGATGAGTATGATGAAGATCTTTTTGAGTACTATGCTACTACACAGCTTGTTTTGGTTTCTTTGGATGGGACAATGAAGCCCATTGGTCCACCAGCCATATATACATCAATGGACCCCTCTCCGGATCAAAAATATCTTTTAATCACTTCGATTCACCGGCCATACTCCTTTATTGTGCCATGTGGAAGGTTTCCCAAGAAAGTTGATGTGTGGACAACAGATGGAAAATTTATTAGGGAACTTTGTGATTTGCCCCTTGCTGAGGACATTCCCATTGCATTCAATAGTGTAAGAAAAGGGATGCGATCAATCAACTGGAGAGCAGACAAGCCTTCAACACTCTATTGGTATACATCTGAAACCTTCATATTCCCTTACTGAAGGATGACTTTTAACTGATTTAGCTGGGCCTAAATTAAATTTTGGATGTCTTCATTAATAAAAGATTTAAAAATTTGGTTTGGAAATTTAATTACCGTCTCTGTCTTGCTTGCTCTCCCACTGTGTAGATGAGTGAAAGTCGCCCATGAAACTTGGCACTATTGGAGCATGATTCGTAAATTCCAATATAATCTTTTAAATGACAGCACGTGTCCATAAGTTGATAGAAACAGTCTGTTTCTTGAGACAGCTTTTAAAAATAAGGGATAGGCACATTTGTTTATAATTGTCTTGAGATTGCAAAGAATTATGTATGAGGGAGAGAAAAGTCGAAACAGAGGTAGAGGTTAAAGTAGACAATTACTGAGCACATACTGGTTTCATCAGATTTCTTGGATTTTTTTTTTTTTTCTAGTATAAAAGCAAATTGTTTAAAAAATTAGTATATCTTCTGGTCAATCAACGTGTAATTCAATTAATTTGGGAGTACCAGTTTCCTTAGAGCAACTGAGCTTACATAAATACAGAATGATAGTTGTTACATCACCTTTTTACTTTGCAATTAGTGCAATACTAGTTGAGTGTTTTCTGTGAATTGTTTATAGGGTGGAGACACAAGATGGTGGTGATGCAAAAGTAGAAGTTTCTCCCCGTGACATAGTTTATACACAACCTGCTGAGCTGCTTGAAGGTGAACAGACAAGAATCTTACACAGACTAGATCTTCGCTATGGGTATGATTATGAGTTAGATGATCTTCATCTCCGTCTAAACCTTATCTGTTATTTGTTGGATAGATTTGCATTCAATTTGAGAACTTGAGTCTTTTCTAAAATATCTTTCTTTCCAAGTATTTTATGTAAGACACTAGGTTTCAAGAGTTAAGACCTTTCTTACAATTATTATGGTAATGGTGCTTCTGTTTTTATCAAACTGTCACGCCCCAAAATTCGGACAATTAAATTAGGACTAACCCAATAATATTCCATCATCCAAATCTTAGGGGTGAAACAAAAAAAAAAACTAAACGCCAACCAAACCATCCATCATAATTTTATAACTAATCAATACCTCAACATTCAGGTAGCAACAACCAATCAAAACAACTTAAATAAAGAACGGTTACAAATCATGCCAAATTATTCCAATACTAAAGTCATTAAAAAAAATAATAAATACATAAATTAATATAAACCCTAAGCTCAAGAAAACAAAAGAGGTCCAAACAACAAGTCCAACACTATAGTAATCCCACGTCACCACCGTAGCCCCAACTAATCCTGCAAAGGAAGCTCGGCTGCGCTCAGACAGAACGCACCCGAGTTGCCAAGAGACAAAACGGGTCAGTATACAGGTATACTGGTATGAGTACAAGATTCAACACCTACGTGTCCACCAGACACAAACAAAAATACATTAAATTCTTATTACGGGACAAGACAAGTAGTTCCAACCGCACCGAGACAAATGGGTAGTTTCTCGAGATATGGTGGCATTTAGTTTCTTGTCCGTACACAACGAAATATAAATTGATTATAAAGTAAATAAAATAGAAATAAAAATATGGTGGGTCAGCCCTGCATAAAAAAAAGTTAGTAAGACCCACCATCTTGCAAAATAAAGTTAGTATAATTTAATCATAAGTAACTTGCTAAAGAAGTAAAAAATGCACCGTTTCATGTTTAAATAATTCGAATTGACCAAAACTCAAAGAACGAAAGTTGTACAGAATCAAATTTTCTAAAAGATAGTG
Organism: Camellia japonica; assembly: GCA_030407325.1. NCBI lineage: Eukaryota > Viridiplantae > Streptophyta > Magnoliopsida > Ericales > Theaceae > Camellia > Camellia japonica. The sequence goes on along the minus strand of JAPPVO010000894.1, from coordinate 37,993 downwards.
CGAACGAATTTAATAGAAACTGAACAGGTTGAGAGAAAAGCTTGATAGAAAAACCTAAACAGAATTCAATTGAAAAATTTGAAGCTGAAAACGAACAAAAACTGCCCTAAGATGATTTTTTTCAAAAAAGTTCAAAACACGAAAAGTGTGCAAAATAATGTTTTACTTCAGTTTACGTGAAACCAATAAAAATGAGCTTGTTTCGTGGGTTAAAAAAGCCTCTAAAATCTTCATTGCTAAAATGAATCAAACCGACAATAACTAAGATCATCCGATTATAAGTTCTAATCGATCTTTTTAATAATAAGCTAAAACACAAAAGTTGTTTAGAATCACGTATACATGCCTCTGCTCAAATTTCATAATTTAGCGAGGTCGTTTACTATTTTTCAACTTGTACAAATCAATACAATACACACTATAACAATCATTTCATAATTAAATTTTTCGTACCTTAACTCCACCACTTCGGCCCTCTACTTCCGGCCTATACATATATCCCATGTGCCTCCCGTATACCTAACACCGCTCCGAAGCCAAACTTGCACGGGGACATCGTCCCGAGTTTGACTCACACTCCCCAGATGGTTAGCATATACGTACGCGTGTAAATCAAAGCACTCGTCTACTCATGAGAACGAGGCAACTATATATATTTACATAACATCTCACTCATGAGAATAAACATAACAATGCCAAGCCTAAGACATTCAAATAAATCTCATAATCCTCACCTTTTTTTTTTTATACACTCTTTCTCACAACACTCAAATAAAACAATAATTCATGGAGTCATGGTGGAATGTAAGGAATTTATCTATGGGTTTCTAATTTATTTTAATTTCATATATCCATGAAGGTGATTACCACCATAAAATAAATCCATATAAAAATCCTAAACCTGGCATACACAACTAATCAAAATAATTAAAATCAATCAATTATCTAAAAACCTAAACCTTACCTACGCAACTAATCAAAATAATTAAAATTAATCAAACATTTAAAAATCCTAAATTTTACATACACAACTAATCAAAATAATTAAAATCAATCTATCATCTTTATGTAAAAACATAATCAAACTAACATCAAATAAATAAAAATAACGAATTAAACATAAATAAAAAGAAGTGGGATTTGTACTCACAATATTTTTTTGAAGATCAAAGAATTTTTTGAAGAACTAATGGAGCCACCAAAACAAAACCCTAATTTTTTTTTCTTCTCTTCCTCTCCTCCTACCGTCCCTCTTTCTTTGCTCCTCTCTCTCTCAACGCCCTTTTCCCTGTGGTGCTACTATCAATTGTAGGATTCCTTAAAGAACTTCTAAACCTAGTTGAATACTTATATTATATTATATATATAATAACCTAATTTCCTATTCTAATCTAATGACTATTATATAATATTATATTATGTAATACAACATAATTATAATATTAAAATATAAATATAAGATTAAATATATATATATATATATATCACCTCTTTTTTATTTTTTATTTTTTATAACAAATATAAATATTTAAATATTTGGATTAATTATATATAAGGGTGTGTTTGATAACGTTTACGTTTTCAGTTTATATTTACAAAAATTTTATAAACTGGTTTTTGTTTATTTTTTGTTTATTTTAGAAAAACGTAAATTACAAACGCGTTTGGTAATTGACAAAATGTTTAAAAAATTTTAAAAATATAAAAAAGAGTGAGAAATGGAAAGTGGTGGCAGAAGACGGTGGCGGAAAGTGGTGACGGTAGGGGTGGGTAGTTGGTGGTGATGGGTGGTGGCGGGTGGGTGGTAGTTGGTGGTGGGTGGATGGGTGACGGTGGCGGGTGGTGGGTGGTAGCGAGTTTGTGGTGGTGGTTCTGGTGGCAAGTGGATGGCGGGTGGGTGGTGGTGATGGGTGTGTGGGTGACGGTGGCGGGTTGGTGGGTGGTAGGTGGTTGGTGATGACGGGTGGGGTAGCAAGTGGGTGGCGGATGGCGGGTGGTGGTGGGTGGTGGCGGGTGGGTGGGGGGTGGTCATGGTGAGTGGGTGGGTGGGTGACAGTGGCGGGTGGTGGGTGGTGAGTGGGTGGTGGTGGTGCGTGGTCAGGTGGGCAAATGGCGGGTAGTGGTGGATGGTGGCGTGGCGGTGGTGGTGGTGGTGGTGGTGGGTGGGTGGGTGACGGTGGGGGTGGTAGGTGGTAGCAAGTGGGTAGTGGGTGGTGGTGGGTGTAGGTGTGGTGGTGTGGTGTGGTGGTGGGTGGTGGTAGTGGTGGCGGGCAGGTGGCAGGTGGCTGGTGGTGGCAGTGGCGGATAGTGGTGGCAGGTGGCTGGTGAGTGGTGGTGGCAAGTAGGTGGCGAGTGGTGGTGGCGGGCGGGGATGGTAGTGGCGGGTGGTGGGTGGTGGCGGGTGGGTGGCGGGTGGTGGTGGTTGGTCGGTGGTGGTGGGTGGTGGTAGGTGGGTGGTGGCAAGTGGTGGTGAGGTTGGGTGGTGGGTGGTGGCGGAAGACGGTGGTGGAAATGGTGGCGGGTGATGGCTAGTGTTAGGTGTTAAAAAAAAAAAAAAAACTGAAAACTCAAAATGGAAACACGTTTTTTGTGTTTTCATTTTTTGGCCAAATTCATAAACTGAGACCACTGATTTATAAATCAAAAATTTTACCAAACAAGTTTTTATTTGAGTTTTTAAATTTTTGTAAATATAAACAAAAAACTAAAAACATAAGTGTTACAAACAGCACCTAATTAAATAACACATTAAATTAATTAATTACCACATTAATTCTCATGTGACCACAATTAATAAAGCCAAAAATAAAATAAGATAATAATAATCATAATAATAATAAATAATCACTTAAGAAAATTAGGGTTGCTACAATATATACACCTCAAAAGAATCTCGTCCCGAGATTCGATAGGAGAAAGTACTAGGCAAAAAGTTCCGAATGCATACGCCGAAGTTTCTCTTCTAACTCCCAGGTAATATCGTTCTCATCTTTGCTCCATTATACTTTCACCAAGTTCACTTTCTTACGTCGCAACTACTTTACATCTCGGTTTAGAATAGTAACTGGTCGCACCACATACGTTAGATTGTCACTAATCTCTAACACTTCTGGTGATACTACTTGAGGAGGGTCTTGCACACACTTCCACAATAAGGATACGTGGAACACGTTGTGAATCATAACTAAAGCAGGTGGTAGGGCTAATTTGTAAGCCACATTACCAATCTTTTTAGTGATCTCATATGGTCTGACAAATCTAGGTGTCAACTTTCCCTTCTTTCCGAACTGCATGATACCCTTCATCGGCGAGACCTTCAAAAACACGAAATCTCTCACATTCAACTTAACCCCCTTACGTTTTCTATCAGCGTAATTCTTCTGACGACTCTGTGTAGTCTTAATACGTTCCCGAATAATGTTCACCTTCTCCATGGTCTCTCTCACCAACTCTGGCCCTAACAACGGCGCATCTCCTACCTCTATCCAACAAGCAGGTGATTGACATGGCCTTTCATACAAAGCCTCAAAAGGTACCATCCTGATACTAGAGTGATAGCTATTATTAGAAGCAAACTCCACTAATGGCAAGTGTTCTTCCCAACTATCACCAAGATCGAGGACACAAGCTGTCAACATATCCTCCAAGATCTGATTTACCCGCTCAGTTTGCCCATCTGTCTGAGGATGATAAGTCGTGCTCAAGTCTAACCTAGCACCCAAAGCATGCTGAAAACTCTCCCAAAACTCTGCCACAAACAACGGATCACGATCCGAAACTATAGAAATTGGTGCGTTATGAAGTCGCACCACCTCCCGAATAAACAGCCTAGCTAATTTATCCGCAGTTCGGTGAACACTGATAGGAATAAAATGAGCAGACTTGGTGAGTCGATCCACTTTCACCCAAATAGATTCATTGCCTCGCTTAGACCGCAGCAATCCATCCACGAAATCCATTGAGATGTACTCCCATTTCCAAGTAGGAATTTCAAGAGGCTGCAAAAGTCTAAACGGTCCTTGGTGTTCTACGTTCACCTGTTGGCACACATAACATCAAGAAACATACTCTCCTACATCCTTCTTCATACCTTCCCACCAAAACGTCCTCTTCAGGTCATAATACATCTTAGTCCCACCAGAGTGAATGGTATATCGGGACCTATGAGTATCATCCATAATCTCTTTCCTCAATTCAATAATGTTAGGTACACACAACTTGCCCTTGAATTGCAATCCCCCATATGAGTCTACAGACCAATCAGTAAGACAATCATCGATCAAATCCACTACAAGGTCATCGAGCTTGCTGACGAGAAACCCATCTAAATTTGCATCTGACGAACTTTATCTAGTAACGTCGGCTGCACGGTCAAACTACCAATGTATGCCTTCTTAGCACTCTCTATTGGTTGAACATCATGCATCGAAATTAACTCTAAAGATTTCCATTCTTGAATCATCAATGAAGCTATAATCCCATGTTGTCGACTAAGTGCATTTGCGATCACATTTCCTTTTCCTGGGTGGTAAAGGATCTCGAAATCATAACTACTGATGAATTCAACCCACCTCTGTTGCCTCATGTTCAACTCTTTTTGAGAAAAAAGATATTTGAGGCTCTTGTGATCTGTGTACAACTCAAAGTGCTCCCCAAACAAGTAGTGTCGCCGCACTTTTAACGCAAAAACAATTGCTGCCAACTCTAAGTCATGAGTAGCGTATCGTCTCTCATGAGGTTTTAACTGTCGAGAAGCATAAGATACAACCTTCTGATGCTGCATCAACACATATCCCAACCCAGTTCCACTCGCATCAGTAAACACTACTAACTTTTCCCCTTGTACCAGTATAGTTAACACCGGAGCTGTAGTTAACCGTTGCTTTAATTCCTGGAAAGCTTTCTCACAATCATTTGTCCATAAGAACTTCACATTCTTGCGGGTCAACTTGGTCATGGGTGCTCCAATAGTGGAAAATTTCTCTATAAATCTTCTGTAATAACCAGCTAGTCCTAAAAAACTTCTTACCTCAGAAGGGTTCGTAGGTTGCTTCCATTCTTTGACCGCAACAACTTTCTCAAGATCTACCGCTATCCCTTGATTGGATACAATACAACATGCCCCAAAAATCGACTTCTTTCTCCCAAAAGTGACACTTATTGAACTTAGCGTATAACTGTTGCTCCCTCAAAGTCTGCAATACAACTATCAAGTGTTCTCTGTGTTCCTCCTCATTCTTAGAATACACCAGGATATCATTTATGAAGATAATCACAAACTTATCTAGATATGGTTGAAAAATTCTGTTCATCAAGTCCATGAAATAGGCAGGAGCATTGGTCAAATCAAAAGGCATTACAGGAAATTCGTACAATCCATACCGGGTCCGAAAAGCAGTAAGCGGTATACTTTCCTCTGACACACCCATCTGATGGTAACCCGTTCTGAGATCAAACTGAGAGAACATGGTTGCCCCTTTAACTGATCAAACAAGTCATCAATTCTAGGTAGCGGATACTTGTTCTTGATAGTCACCTTGTTCAGCTCTCTGTAATCTATGCACATACAGAGAGTGCCATCTTTCTTGGAGACAAAGATCGCAAGTGCTCTCCACGGGGAGTTACTTGAATGTATGAAGCCTTTCTGAAGCATCTATTCCAGCTATTTCTTCATCTCCACAAGCTCTTTAGGCGCCATTCTGTATACCGCCTTAGAAATTGGTGTAGTTTCCAGCACTAGGTCAATGCGAAATTCTACTACCCGTCGAGGTGGAGGTCCAGGTATCTCCTGAAATACATCATCAAACTCACGCACCACATCTACCTCACTAATATCCTGTTTAGGGATTTCTACCGAGCATAGAAAACTCGTCATCACCGACTCTTCTCCATCGCTAGAAATGTGGGTAAGCCGTGGCATACCAAGAATATCTATATTTACAGCCTTTCCAGCACAATCTAGAGTCACAAAATATTTTCGCAGCCAATCCATACCCAAAATAATTGTAAACCCCTCAAACCCTAACACAATTAGGTCCGCATACAAGACTCTATCCGCAAACTCAATCTCAAAATCTTTACACATCTCATAAAGAGTAATTGCCCCTCCTAAAAGGGTCTCAACACGAATAGGTCTAGATAAGGAGGTAGTTACAATATGTTCTCTTTTTACAAACTGTCTAGATATAAAAGAATGAGAGGCACCAGTATCAAAAAGTACTCTAATGGGTTCTTGAAAAAGATTAAAAGTACTTTGCACTTTGTCAGTTTCTGGCATCACTGCAAATGCCCTGGCTGGAGCTGCCTGACCCTGTCGTGCCTGCTGTCTCTGAGGGCAATCCTTGATTACATGCCCCAACTACTGACACCCAAAACACTTCCTATTGCTCGGTTGAGGTGCTACTGGTCGGATAGGTAGGGGCCCCTCTAACTGAGGTATGGAAGGACGATAACCCAACTGTGGCACTTGGTGTCGCTGGCCTTGATAATCCTGTGGGCGCGGACCACCTTGTCTCTGTTTTATACATAAAAGCACTCTAGTTCACTAATTTGGATTAATTTCTTTGCAGTCTTAAGTCCGTAAATTTATATGTGATCTAATCTACCGTATGCTTGATGCTAACTTTTAACTTTACAGTTTTATTTTATTTTGTGTGTGTGTGTGTGGAAGATCTTGGTTTTCTAATTTTTCGGGGTAGTGTCTATTTATTGGCATCATTTTTGGGCATAGTATTTAAGGTGGCACCCATCTACTTACATATTTCTATATCAACTCATTTTGGTTTACATCATTTGAACCAGACCTGTCTAGTGGAGTGAATATAAAACTAACTGTTTTTTACTATTTACTGATGAGATCTCTATACAATGCTCATGGTAACACACTCACACACACATATGAATTTAGCAGAGGATGGTAATTTTAGCACCGAAGTAAAGCACGTCAGCAGGCCTGAGAATAGTTTCTTGTCAGGAAGGTTAGGAAGGTGTCAAACTTTTGATGTTACAAGATATATTATTATCTACTATTAGATTATGGGGTTATACATATGTATATATGCAACCTACACCTTACACACACTATGTCTAGTTATAGTTTCATAAATGTTTCCTTGAAATACATTGCGCAGTTTGTTAAACCATATTAGATGGGAAGGGGGTTGCTTGCTCTCCCTGTATTCTTCACCCAAGTCATGGTTGTGAAATTTGGTAAATATAAATTGTGCAATGTGCTTAGTTCACCATAACTTGCCCCCCGTCTGCTTAATGTCTAAACCCAGAATATTGAGGCGATGTATTTGACTTTTTATCTTTGCAGAGGTATTTCTTGGTGTGATGATTCGCTGGCTCTAGTTTATGAATCTTGGTATAAGACACGGAGGATAAAAACCTGGGTAATCTCTCCCGGATCTGAAGATGTGAATCCACGCATATTATTTGATAGGTCATCTGAAGATGTGTACTCTGATCCTGGTTCTCCTATGCTGCGGAGAACTCCTGCGGGGACTTATGTGATCGCAAAGGTAATGAAGGAAAATGATGAAGGCACTCATATTTTACTAAATGGAAGTGGCGCGACACCGACTGGGAATATCCCATTCCTGGATTTATTTGACATGTAAGTGTCCCACAATTATATTGCTTTTCTTCTTCTTCTTGATTTCAATTTTATCTTTCTTCCTTGCTAACACTCTGGTCTAACACTCTCTTCCAGAAATACTGGCAATAAAGAACGAATATGGGAGAGCGACAAGGAAAAATATTATGAGACTGTTGTTGCTTTAATGTCTGATGAGAATAAAGGGGACTTAGACATTAATCAGCTAAAATTACTGACTTCCAAAGAATCAAAAACTGAAAACACCCAATATTACATACAGAGCTGGCCAGATAAGAAAGCATGTCAAATTACAAAGTTTCCTCATCCATACCCGCAACTGGCATCATTACAGAAAGAGATGATTAGGTATGAGAGGAAGGATGGAGTTCAACTTACTGCAACACTATACCTTCCTCCAGGCTATGATCCCGCTAGGGATGGCCCTCTACCTTGCCTTGTTTGGTCATACCCTGGAGAATTCAAAAGCAAAGATGCAGCTGGGCAAGTTCGTGGTTCTCCTAATGAGTTTGCAGGCATAGGTCCAACATCAGCCCTTCTTTGGCTGGCAAGGAGGTATGATTTTTGCTTGCTTGAACTTCTCTTGATCTGATAGTTGAGTGCTTTTTAAAAATTTTGTTCTATTGCTTCTATTTGTTGGTTGGTTTGGTGTATTTATGTTGGATGAATTTATGATTTTTGCGTGTTTTTCAGGTTTGCTATTTTGTCTGGACCAACAATTCCTATCATTGGTGAAGGCGATGAAGAGGCAAATGATAGGTACTTAAGATGTTCTAAAATGCCAGTTCTTTGTTCCAATCACATAGTAAAATGAACCATTGTATTGGCAATAAGAAGAATTTCTCATATGTTTAATGATCATGATTGCGTTATATATATTGCTATATTGGTCAAACATTGTGTTCTGTAGGTATGTGGAGCAACTGGTTGGAAGTGCTGAGGCTGCAGTGGAGGAAGTTATCCGGCGTGGAGTAAGCTTCTGAATTCTTTTTTCCTGGGAATCTTATTATGGTCCTGAATGTCCTGAGTCCTGATACTGACATTGTTTGGTGCTTCACTCTTTAAGGTGGCTAACCCAGATAAAATTGCTGTTGGTGGTCATTCTTATGGAGCATTCATGGCTGCAAACCTCCTGGCTCATGCTCCTCATCTTTTCTCTTGTGGAGTTGCTCGCTCTGGAGCTTACAACAGAACATTAACGCCTTTTGGGTTTCAGGTAGTGCACTATTATAGTGGCAAAAATTATGTTGACGTCTAGGCACTTGCTTGCCTTCACATGACGTAGTGAATTACTACTATTTGTGTAGAATGAGGACAGAACACTATGGGAGGCCACTACCACTTATGTTGAGATGAGCCCTTTTATGTCAGCCAATAAAATAAAAAAGCCTATCTTGCTTATCCATGGAGAAGAAGACAATAATCCCGGAACGTTGACCATGCAGGTATGATCATTTCCATTTTTGTTCCCCCCCTCCCTCTTCTCTTTCTAAACTGTTTTTTCTTTTCGTTCCCTCAAAACTGTCTTCAGCGTCCATATTCAATAAATAATTGTATGATCCTTCAATAAATAAATAATATTCTCTCACTCAATTCAACAGTATTTACTTTTCATAGATATTCGGTTCAAGTATTTTAATGGTTTCTATATATGTTCTTCTCTATTATTCTTGCTGCTTTTGTTCCTAAAATGTTAATTGTTCCCTTATTTGCATTCACAATGATGCAGTCAGATCGTTTCTTTAATGCTCTGAAAGGTCATGGTGCACTCTGTCGCCTGGTGATCCTTCCCTATGAGAGTCATGGTTATGCAGCACGAGAAAGCATAATGCATGTCCTTTGGGAGACAGATAGGTGGCTGCAGAAATATTGTGTTCCCAACACTTCCGATGCAAATGCAGAACTTGATGCATGCAAAGACGATGTAAGTAAAGAAACTGTGGATTCAGAGAGCAAAGCGGTTGGTGCTACTGGAGGTGGAGTCTTGGAGCTGACAGATCTTGAGCATGAAAGATTTCAATCCATGCAAAGATCATCATTGTGGTAATTTTTAATATCCATTATATCCCTAGATGGTTCCCCCCTTTCCTCATTTTTAAATTTTGTCCTACTTTTATGCCTTTCCATTTAAACTTCCTCATCTTGTTGGCAGTGCTCAAGTTGTAAGCGTGCTACTATATATTTTATTTCAAGCTTCTTGATTAGCATATGTGATATTAACATGGAAGAACATCTTCACTTCACCACCCTGGATGGTTATCATCAATGGATGCTAGTCTTTGCTGTTGATTATTCACATCTAGTTTATAAGCATGTCTCCAATGAATATTTTTCAACATTTTAAACACACAAGATCGATCTGTTTTTTTTTTATTGTGTGGCGTTGAATATATATATATATATATATATTCTAAACTTTATTATGATGTTCTAATTTCTTTGGAACGATCATATTATATAGATTGATTGCTGTTGCTGAACTGCCGAGGATAGAAGGTTGGAGCTTTGATATAAACAGGTGTGAAAAGAGAGAGTGGTTGGCCGTCCTCAAAGCAAATCTGCAACATTCAAAATTCCAAGTGGTCTAGACCGTTGCTTACATGATTTTTTTTTTGTGTTGCCAATGATAAACTTCCTCGGTGGCTCACCTCCCTGGGTGATATGGCAATGTGTTAGTATAATTTATGGGTGTCCATTATCCCTACTAAAATTATTTGCATAATAATCTGTTTTGTATGATGTCTCTTCACACCAGTAACTGAGAATAAAATTGAAAAAACATTTGATCTTGGTGGTTAAGAAAAAAATGGAGTGGAATCAGCAGAATAATGCTTCTATAACGGGAAAATGTGCTATGATTCTGTATTATTTTCCCTGCTAGGAGAGGTTATATTTCGAATCTATTATTATTATTGTATAGAATACTGAATTGGAATTTGAATGTTTTGAAACTTGAAATTTATTGTATACATGTCATTGTCAGGTGGAGCACAAAGCAGATTGAATGGACCAAATTCCCTTTACTCTTAAAAACTATTCATAAGGAAAATATTATGGATTCTAAATAAATTATCTAACTTTTCACACTCACATGAGTGTGAGACTTATACAAATCAAATATATGTGGATCTCACATTCATGTGAGAGGTTTGATAAAAAATTTGATAATTTATTTAGGATCTTAGCATCACTCTATTCATAATATCAGGGAAGAAAGAAGTTCCAATTTTTGGCAACATCGATGGAAGACCGCTATACGAATGTCAACGACCATAATAACTTGGGAGTTGACGATACGGGAAGAAAGCATATCCTTTAGTACTCCATTTGGATAGTGGGGTGGGTTATTAGACGAAAAAAATAAAAGAAATGACTTTTTTCATTATCATGTTTAGGAAGAAAAAATAAAACCCGTGAGGGAGAGATGAGTGAGATTTCTTTGCCTTATTTTGTAATTTTAGGGTTAATCTTGATACAAAAATGTTAGAGGCTCTAAAAGTTTTACCAAAAGTTTTACTAAATGTCTCACATGGGTGTGGGATTCACATGGGACCCACATTGTGTGGGTCCCACACCCATGTGAGACATTTGGTAAAATTTTTGGTAGAATATTTGGGGTCTCTAGCATTACTCATCTTGATATTTTAAATATTAAATCAAATGGGCAAAATAAAAAAGGGCAAATTATATCAATGGTGTTTATAGTTTGAGATTTATGTCATTTTTGTCTCTGATTTTTTAATTGTCACATATTTGATCCTTAATTTTGAATCTTGTTTCAAATAAGGATAATTGAAGATACTATTACTCAATTTTAAAGATAAAATTGTCAATTTGATAAAATATAAATTAGTTTAACAAAAATAAATATCAAAAAATTATTTTTGAATTTTTTAAAATTATTTATACCCATTAGAGACAAAATTGCATCAAATTGATAAATCTTTTACATATTTATTTATTTATTTTTACCAAATTAATTTTTAGTATATGTTTAGATGATGATCATGTAATGGGTAGTTATTTTTATTTTCATTAAATTAGTTTCTAGTTTTTCAAAAGTCAAATATGACGACAACTTTGATACCATAATTAAATCAATCCATTGAATCAAAAAATCCAAAACTAAAAAATTTTATATATTAAATATATCGATTACACATTAAAAATCTAACAACCACCCATTACATGATTATCATCCAAACACATAATAAAATTAATTTGTAAAAAAAATAAATAATAAATGTGTAAAAGATTTATCAATTCTACATAATTTTATCTCTGGTGGGCAGAAATAATTTATAAAATTCAAAAAAAAAAAAATTGACATTTATTTTTGTCAAATTAGTTTATATTTATCAAATTGATGATTTTGCCCTTAAAATTGAGTAATGATATATTTAATTATTCTTATTTGGAACAAAATTCAAAATTTAGAGTCAAATGTGTCATAATTGACAAGTAAAGAGTCAAAGTGACACAAGCAAGCCCAAATGATAGAGACTGTTAATATAATTCGCCCAATAAAAAATTTATCTTTCTTATCTAAACCAAACATGAAAATAATTTTTTACTCATCATTTCTCACGAAATCACTCCATCCAAACAGTTGTGTAAGTTTTCTCAGATATTGCTTGCAGGGTACAAGAATAAAGCAGCAGTTGGATACCCCAGCTAATTCATCCAAATATCAGTGTCGATTCCACCTCATACCATATGCAAACAAAATATGCCCAGCCCAGCACAGAATTGGATTCCAAGATACAGAGGCTTTGGCTTCAATAAAGCACAACCCTTAGCAAATTTAACAGCTGAATTTTCAGCCCAACATTCTTCACCAATCCCAAAATACATGACCATTGAAAACACTCCAAAAATGAAAGAGTGCACAACTAACACAAGTAACATAGCCACATCCAGAAAAATCCCATGTCAAGAAGCCATAAAATGCAACATGCCAGCAAAAACCAGAAAACTTTTAGGATTATTAATGTGGTCCACAGGATTTGATACAAGAAATTTATTCGTTAAAAATACAAACTAAGCATGTTTAGTTTAGATTCTAAGAGCTAATTGACAAGAGGAACACTGAATTTGATACACCGAAAATCATTACAGAAAAAGATACTATGGAACACCCTTTTATTCTTCCTCAACAACGCTGGCCACGCCTTTCTCAAGTGAAGCATAGAATGCCCTTGTTTTCCTCTGCTCATTCCAATGATGCATCTTCCACAAACCACACTTGGTCCTGTCAAAGTCGCATAAGCCACCTTATGCGCTCCCATTTTACTTCCTTAATTAGAAAACCTTGTAAACCTGAAAGTACAACCATAAATCTTATTATTACTAGGCACCAAGAAAATATTTGAGGAAAGCAAGCAATTGAATCAACAAGCCTATCAGTTAAAAGTACATAAAACATTTTGCACAGAAAAATAGAAAGAATTCTATTATACAGATGGCATGCTACGTGCACCTTTAATTATGTTATTTTCTTTTTTAGTTATGTCATTATTTGAGACATTTGACTATAACTTTTTTGTGTTTGATTATGATTTTTTTTAGTTATGACTCAAAAAGTATGAAATTATATCATTTTTTTTTGTAATTAATATTTTTAAGAATTAATTACCTAAAAGTCCTATTTACAAATGTCATAGAAACTCAGGTCCTATTTATGATTTTTTAAATCAATAAGTTCTATTTAGTAAAACTGAGAATATTATCAATTTTTTTTCTAATTTTTAAAATTAAGAACACTATCAATTTTGCATAGTAATGTTCCAGATAATTATTTTACTAACTGATAAAAAAAAGAGCATGAGATTAAATGTTTTTGTGCTTTTATTTATTGGTTTGATTCAACTATCTAATAAAATTGAGAACATTAACAGTTTTTTTTTTTAGTTTTAAAACTGAAAATATTATCAATTTTTTCATTTTTAAATTTTTTTTTCCAGTTTTGTATATCAATGTTCCATTATCATGCTCTTTCATAGACAAAATTTTCAATTTTGCACAAAAAATAATTCAGTTTTTTCAAATTTTTCAATATTTTTTTTTGCACATAATTTTTACAAAATAATTTTTGCTTATTTTTTTCAATTTGAAAGTTGGAAAATGCTATGGACCCCAAATAAATTATCAAATTTTTTACCAAATCTCTCACATGGTTGTGAGACTCACACAAATCACATGTGCGTGGGTCTCACGCCCATGTGAGAGGTTTGGTAGAAAATTTAATAATTTATTTGGGGTCTCTAGCATAACTCTTTAAATTTTTAAAAATCAAAATAAATGTTAATCATCATGTTCCTTTATAGATAATCATAAATGATGAATAATTATTATTTGAAGGGTAATTCTGACTATTAAAAATTTAATGTGACTTAAAAGTCCAAAAAATCTTGATTAGGACTTAATAGAGTATAAGTTCATAAATTAGAACTCGTGTATAAATGTCTCTTTTTTTTATAATGTAATAATTGTATTACCAAAAAAATTAATATTTTTAAAGTATAATAATAATTATACTACCAAAAAAAAATTTCAAAAAGCGTAATAGTTATATTACAAAAAAAAAGTTAATATTTTTATAAAATAATAACTGTATTACTAAAAAAACAAGGTGAATTATCCCAAATATATTAATATTTTGAAAGGAAAAGGGTAATAATTATAATAATTAAGGGATAGGATGCTCTTGGTTTAAGGTATCCAATTACTCTCTTTACCTTCTCTACTTTACTTTCTTTTTGTAATAGTTAAAATTTATTTTAAGAGAATTTTATAGTGTAGATCATTTAAAAAAATTATTTTTTAATTTTTAATTTTTTTTTAATAAAATGATCTGAACTATTAAATTTTCTTAAGATAAATCTTGACCATTATACAAAAAAAGAGTGAAATAGAAAAGACAATGAGAGAATCTTTACTCGCATCGAACTAGCGACGTTTTGTTGACTTTTGGTGGGTTGTCTTGAAGTCCTCCATCGGTGATATAAATGTCATGTAAAAAAATTATTTTTTGATTAGACACATTTGTTTATTCTAAGAAAAATTAAATTATTTATTTTTAAAATTATATTAATCATTTAATTATACAAGTAAAAAAAAATACACAAAAAATAAATACAAAATTACGTGAAAATTTTGATTTTATTATTTAAAATTCAAAGACTTATAAAAGTAAATTATGTTTTTATCACATTATTTTTGTGTTAAAATATTATATAATTTTTTTAAGGCTTTTTTGTGGAAAGGTAGTCACTATTGACTTTTAACCTATTTTAAGTCACATCATCTCTTTACTTTTTTTATACTTTTTTTAAAAAAATTAAAAAATTAACTTTTAATTAATTTTTCAAAACAACCCTAAATATATCAAAGCACTGTAATTCAGATAGAGATGAAGTTATATATAAACATTACGTATAAAAACATCATTTTTTTTTTCCTTTCAAAAAGACCTTGTTTTCTCTACATTTTGGAGTGTTTTGGCAACAAGCCAAAAAGTCAAAAATCAATTTTTAATTCATTTTGAGTTATATCACCTTTCACATAAAATAGTAAAAAAAGTTTTAAAAAAAAGAAGTAAAAAAATCAGCTTTTAACCATGTTCTAAAACACCCATTTATAAACCAATGAGTGGTTGCCTAATAATCTCAACTCCATTAAAATAAGTAAAAATTACAAATAGATGAGACAGTCATAAAATAATAACACTACAAATGAAATATGTTTAGGTACAATTTTGACAGAGGAAGAGTTGTATCAAGCACAAAAACATGAGAGTTACATCATCATAAAAATATAATTTTTTTACTACTACATATTAATTTTTTCGGGAGCTTCTATTTGCACACACCCATTCCTCTCTATGTACATCATTCTCAATACACACACTTAAAAAATTAATCCCAATTTATTTTGCTCACTCCACACACCTTTTATTCCACATCTGCCTTCAAATGTAAATCATGTACACATACACACCCCTAGACCCGTCTCTCACACACAAACCCCTCAGACCCCAGACCCGTCTCTTTCACACACACACACACACCCATCTCTTACACTCTACCTTTCGTTCCCAAAAGCTGCATCTATCCATTGAAGACATCTCATTGAAGCATTGAAGACATCTCACGTGAATTATTGAAGGAATTCTTCACATTTGGAGAACTTAGGTTGGTTTACTTGTTTTAATCCTTATTCCCATTTCATTTGTAATGTAGGGTTTGTTTTTACCATTTTTGAAATGAACGCATAGCCCACCGTAATTGAGCACTCTGTTTCTCATTCGGAACTGGTTTTCCGAAAATAAACTACTTGTTTGGAAATAGAATTACGAAAATAATAATTTATTTCGACAGTAGAATTCTGATTTTTTTTATTTGTTTCAACATTCTACTTCCGAATCTGTTTAATTCGGACGACATTCAACTTCCGAACAAAATAGATATTTGCGGTTTTCAACTTCTGAACAGCATGTTTTTTCCCCCTTATTTTGTATATTCTTTTTACAATTGTTTACTTATTAAATATATTAATTTTTGCAGATAATATGGATTCTGAACGTCAACAACGTGTCCCACCTACTGCTTCAAATAGAAGACGTCGTGAATTGGATGTTAACCATGAACGGGACAAGGGCATAGGCGAGGTCAGGGTCGGGGTCATGGTTGAGGTCATGATCTAGTTCCAGTAGAATATGATATCCCAGTGCTAGTCAAAGTCGAAGACGAGTTGAAGGTGATGATATGCCTGACATTGTCGTGGAGGATGTCCCTTTACCCAATTCTCCTACTGTCCAGTAAGAGGACCTTACTTATGCTTTTCTAGGTAGACCGATTGATCCATCAATACTACGGAGTTTCAATAGTCATGTCGTTGCAGTTGTTTGGCAGGGGGAGGTAAACATTCCTGAGTATAAGTTAAATTCATTTATATATGATTTTTTATGCTGTTATATGGTAGTTTTTAATGAGATATTAATTTGTTTTATAGAAATGAGGGCCCCTAAAGTGTCATAATCACTCTTTGAAGATCCTTGCACGGACATGGTGGTCAGTAGACAACAACACCAGATTCAAAGCCATTATTAAGCGGTCTGGGCTGTCACAATTAGCTCGTTGCCCTTATTGGTTCGTCAAAAGCTTCTAATCTCCAATTTTGTTAAGAGATGGCAACTTGAGACGAACACATTTCATATGATAGTTAACAAGATGACCTTGACCTTGGATGATGTTGGCACTATTCTTAGCCTTCCCATTGTAGGCAGATCAATCAGCGTACTAGATGTGACGAATCTTTATGGAGTTACACTACTGGTTTTTGGCTTGGGGATTACTGAACGTGTAGCACATGACTATGAAAACCCGCATTTAATTATTTTTAAAAGAAAATAAATAAATAAATAAATTTTATTAAGAGTCTATCTAAAATATATAATAGTGTAAAAGTTAATTTTAAATTAACCCAATTCAATCACTAACAAAGACATTATTAAGAATAATAATTTTGTGGGTATTCAATATTTATTGTTTATAAATTATTTTAATTAGGATTCAACATGATAATTATTCTTACTAAATGCTTTAGTTAAAAATCTTAGTGTATCAATTCTAAGCAACTCACACAAATATACAAATATAAAAATAAAAAAAGAGCAGATTTTCGGTGGCAACTTTGCCACATGTTTGTTTGCATGTTAATATAGGGAAGAAGAGCTCATTATGCTCTTGGAATTGAGATAAAGTGATTTCATAGAATGAAGAGAGAGAGAGAGAGAGAGAGAGAGAGAGAGAGAGAGAGAGAGAGAGAGAGAGGGAGGGAGTGGGGGGAAGGCTCAGCATAATCCTATATATACAAGAGAAGGCTTAGCTTGCATTTATATTATACATATGCATGTTTGGTCCTTCGAATGAGTGAGGAGAAAATAAAGAAAAAGAATTCAGCTAAGCAGTAGAAGGAGAAGAAGAGAGGAAGGTTAAGGAAGCTAAATTTTTCTACCATTTCATCACCCATTTCAATCCTACTATTAAGTAAGAAAACCCTCTCAACCCTCTTTTTTTTTTTTTGATTGTTGAAAATTTTCAAATTATATTCATATGATAAAATAACTAAACTTATAGATAGAAATTTTTATATATATGTATATAAATTTTGTGATGTGTATATCAAATATTTGAAGATATTGATAGTCTTAAAGTCATGGTATTATTATGGAAATAGGCTTGCATGTGTAGTTTATACCATTAAAGAGAGGATTGAAGATTTTATTTGGCCCTTGAATTTGCCATAAAATTTGTACGAATTTTTAGATAATTTTATACTCAACATTTGAAGATGATTTCTTCTACAAAGTTGTTGAGAATGATGTCTAGTTCATCCACAAATTTTTTCAACAATTATTGAGTTTTTTACGAATTTATACAAATTTTTAATTAAATTTGGAGCTGCAAGATAGATTTACTATATGTTTGAAAATTCATTAAAAATTCTATATTAAGCCAAATCTGGTAATTTCTAAACAAAAAAAATGAAATTTGAGGAGTCCGGTTTCATAATAAATTTTTAGATTATGGAATTGATTTATAAATTTAAGTATGGAATTAATTTAAGGAAATGTGATAAATATGTGTCATAAACTTTCTTGAAATTTTTTAGAATTTTTTAGAATTTATTTTTGGAAAATGCTTTCTAAAAAATGACCACAACATGTTTATTGAGTATTCTGTAGATTTATATGAATTTTAGAGTTGTATAAGCAATTTACATATAATTTTAATTGCAAGTTAGACATTTTGAAAATTTTGACAGATTAAGGAGGAATCAAAAATTATCTCTTCAATTGTTTATTTGGACTAAAATTTAATATTGTGCTAGTCTGATCTTGTAGATTAAAAATCTATGCATGTATGTGATTATGATTTATTTCTTTTTGGTATCTATATTATTATTTCATTCCATGGTTTAAATTAATTGTTTATTTAAATTTTGTATATTGATTTAATTTTGGTGTGACATGTGTAACATTTATGTTGGGAATTTTAATGAGTTGGTACAACATTATTGGTGAATAAAATTGGAATTATTTCTGTTCAATATAAAAACTAACTGAAACGATTAACAGCTTATACAAGGTTAACAATTGAGGGTTAATACCGGTTGCTCAGGGTGAGCCCTGATTTTTAATAATTTTTACGTAAATTGTGTCGTGAAACCCTAAGATGGCATGGGGCTTATTTGAATCCTTATCAGTATTTGATTTTGGAATAAGGGTGGATATGCGGGTGGCACGCAGGGAAGTTACGTACCCCTGGCAGACCGTTCCCTTGAGATAGACCACGGATGCCACGGCTTGGGTATATAACTCCGAGCGTGGACATCTTTGGTAGTTCTTGAATATTTGACCAGGGGGGGTTTCAAATTAACCGTGGCCATAGCTTAGTGGTTAGTAAAAAATCTCTTTGGTGAGATTTTGAGTGTCACCTAAACTATTAAAATTGTCAAAATTTTTATAATAGTTGTTACATTTATCATGCTATTGAATTTTACTATTATTTTAATTGTCATGATTTGATTATTTTCTCTTAAAAAGAATGGTAGGTCAGTTACGTTTTCTTATTGTGTTGCAAAACTCATGGCATATATCTTGTTGTCCTGGCGTTTCATGCCAAATTATGTCGAAGAAGGGACTGAGGCTGAATTTGGAGCTGCTGCTAATATTGAACCTTGGCTAACTTAAAGTCAAGACTCTATCGAAATAAAATTTTATTATCCTTGGTATTAGTAATTACGAATGTTATAAAGTTATTGTAATATTGTATATGGACTCGTAATTTAGTTGTTAAGCTTGACTATGTAAAAATCTAAATTTCCCTAATTAGTTGTTAAAATTTTTATTTAGCAAGTTATTTGTTATTTAAATTTTATGATGTTCCAAAAGAAAATTTGGGGCGTCACAATGACGAGGTTTCTATTACTGGTGGGAATTCAGTTAGGCTTGAGTGGTTGCGAAATCAGTTTGTTGATGTCATAAATTCAGACCCAAAGAGGCCATAGAGTGCGCTGCTAGAGCTTATTTGTTATTTCTGTTGGGATGTACGCTCTTCAGTGACAAGAGTGGTACCAGGATTCCTGTTGTTTACCTTGGCTTATTGATGGATTTGGGATTCATTCATATTTATGCGCTGGGGTGCTGCTGCATTAGAATTTTTATACAGACAATCAGGATATGCTAGCCGGTCCGGTGTTAAGCAGATCTGTGGTTATATGACTCTTCTGGAGGCATGGATTTATGAGCACTTCCGAGCATTTCGACCTCTCTAGAACATGTGCTACAATGAAAACATGCCACACATGTACCATTGGACATCTAGGAGAGAGATGGGTTCCTCTATTGATCATTTGAAATCTTTTCGAGCGGAGCTTGACAGTTTGGTTGCAACTGATATAAGTTTACTTGTCCTGAAATAATTTTAACACTTTCCATTTATCTTACCCTTTATATACTTTAATTCAAAAACACTTTACGTTTACAGGTTATTTGGGATCCACATCAGAGTTGTAGAGACCGGCATCCATGTAACTCAGTTACGTTCTACCATGGATGCTTGAAGTGCTTAGACGTGGTCGAACCCTATTATCCAAATAGAGTTCTGAGACAGTTTGGTAGGGTTCAAACCATCCCAGATGCACCTCTTGCCCTACTCATGGTACTCGAGGCAACATATCTACACGATATACAATCATGTATAAATACATGGATAGGATCTGGGAGGCTTGGGATAACCACGTGTTATCTGAGCAGCGGAGGAGCACACCAGTTCGTTAGCCTTGGGAAGCATACCGGGTTACATGGATTGGTATAAGAATATCATGAACCTATATGTTGAGCGCACTGATGGGCCACGTATGCATGAACATCAGGATTTCAGCCAACATGCCGATGTAATATATTATCCTCTTTTATATATTTGTAACTTACTTTTACTTTTCTGATATGTTCCTTAAAATGTGGTATTCTTTTCAAATGCAGCGTATTGCACATGCACTGAGGATTGCACATTCTATAATTAGGCTGGTTATGAGGACGGATTCGACTTCCTCATCGACTTTACTAGGCTATCGAGGCTATGGCGCATGTCCTTGAAGGTCAGCACATTGACGAAGCTGGACTTAGTTCTACTAGAGGTCGCTTTTCATCTCCGACATTGATATACAGTCGTAGGCCTAGTTGTAAGCATACAGATGATTTGTGACATGTTATTTGACAGTTGATGAATTTTTGTGGTGTTTTTGTAAGCTGACATCGCTATACACATCTTTTAATGACATTATAAAAGATATTTTGTTATTAGAATGGAATGGTAACAATGGTCGATGACATTGTAAATGATATTTTCTTATTAGAATGTAGTGGTAACAATGATCGATAACATTCAATCCATACCACAGAATACATCAACATCAAAAAACACATCTATTAATTTCTTCCATAGTTCTAACATTGTCAAATGCATACATGTGTCATTCGACATAAAAAATATCAAATGTCTCTCGAGTAGCTACAATATCATGAACAACATCCGGTTATTCTTGATGTACTGTTGCCATCATGTTTTAACTTTTTTGTTGCTCTATATTGGCCACTCCTCTCACAAGCAAGATACATCCTGGGTCTTTTTTTCTCTCCACCATAGTCTGGTATTTTGATTACAATGACCAAACCATTTCTCTTTCCAACTTCATGTACCCAGTTGAACAATTCATCCTTACTTTTGAATACTTACAAAGTCAAATAAATATTATCAAACATTTACATTTGTTGAGCAATTCAAAATATAATCATTATAATTTTGTAAAGTGAATCTGTTCAGTTGTGAATTGAGTAGTGTAATCTAACACACTATCCGAGCAAAACCTGACTTCCTTGAGTTGAGACATATTCCTGCAAGTTTTGTATAACATTACAAATTTGAAATGGCATTATAAAGACAAATTTACAATTTGAAATTATAAAATTTAGTATGAAATTTACGAATTTGGAATATAAAATGAAATTTTTTTTTTTTACTTCATTCGAAAGTATAATGTCTAAAAAAATGCTACTATTTGAATGTAGTTGTCCGAATTATTTTTAAAGGTTTGGAAGTTGAATGTTGAAAACTTTAAATTATATTGGAAGACAACTTCCGAAATGAACTAATTATTTCGGTAGTGGATTATCGAATAAATTGATATATTTTGACCTTGGTTTTCCGAAAGACACTGGAAAAAAAAAAAAAAAATGACTTTTACATTGCAAAACTCACATTTCTTTGGCTATCTTTTCCATAAACATTTATCTACTTCTAAAAATCTAATTTTTGAGGTTTAGTGTGTAAACTAATGAAAAGCTAAGAATCAAGAATGATGGCGTTTAGTGATGTAAAAACTAATGAATAGAAGCTAACAATATGGGTGTTTAGGAAATTGTTATTTTAGTTTTTGATTATTTTAGTAGACTAAAATTTTTGTGTTTGGGAAGATAATTTAATTTTTTTTGTAGTTAGATGTGATATTTATGAGGAAAAAAGTGAAATGATTATGGGTTTGATGTGATATTTTGTCTGATTGACTATTTTAGCCTATTTTGTCATTTTGTAAATTTTAGCCTAAAAAACTAAAAAAAGCCTTTGCCAAACACCCCCAATGAAAGGTTTGAAAGGATGATGATGGAATGTGGAGGTTTAACAAACTGGGTATGGAAGCTCAAAATGAGTATGAGATGTGGATATGGAGGTTCAACGTGAGTGTGGATGTATATTGAGAACTGGTGTTTATTTGAATTGTGTGTGGATGTCCATGATAGTAATTTCACTTAGAGATAAAAGTGTAATAAAAATAAGTATCATTAAGTGTGTGTACAGAGTGGAATGGATGTGTGCAAATAGAAGCTCCCAGTTTTTTCTTAAAATAATAAAGAGTAAATTACACTTACACTCTTGAGATTTGAGTTTAATACATATCATCTCATGACATTTGGAAATTACACTAACTCCCTATCATTGTAATTATTTAGACAGAAGGAAAATATTAAACTCATGTACTCTTTCTTTTTTTACTTTGCTTTACTTCTTATGTTTTTTTTCTCTTTACTTTGCTTTATTTTTTTTTTAAATGTAACTTCTTATATTTTTTTATTAGAAATTGTTACTTTTTATATGGATAAAGATTTATAAAAAGACTATTAATTACATGAAAGGAAATAATTTTTAGGATGTCAGGTGGAATGAAATTGGACAAAACGTCTCAGGATGTCAATGTAATTTAACCAATAATAAAAAATAAAAATGTCCAAATAGCCTCGTGGAATTGATGTTATCCCACCCTCATTTCTCACCAATTCCTACCTACTCTATCGACCGAATTACAGGCTTGGGGTCTGTTTGTTGGGAGAGTTTGAGAGGGATTGGGATTGGACCCATTAATATTGTGTTTGTTTTGAGAGATGGGAGGGGATTAATAGTGAACTCCGGATTAGGATGGACTTTCTCAAGAGGATTCGGATGGGCCTTCAGAATTTGGTATTAGAAAAATAGTCTGGCGGATTAAAATTTTTATTTATTTATTATTTTATTTTTTATATGTCGGACATTTTTTTTTGAACATTAATGTTTAATTTTTTATATTTTTTGTTAAGTAAAATTCATTAGTTTATATGTTTTATTTTTTTTGGAAATTTTTTATTTTATTTTTATTTTTTTAAAATTTTTTACATGTTGGGTATTTTTTTTAAAATATTAATATTTAATATTTTTGTATTTTTTATTTAATATTTGTTTTAGATAAAAATAATTTAACAATTTCCACAAGAAAAATGCTTGGGAGCACTAATTAGTGCTCCCACTAATTAGGTGGCAGTGGGTCCCACCAGTAATGATGTGATGTTTTGGTCTTGGAGTTGTATTTTTTTTTTTTTTTTTTACTTTTTTAATGCATTAGTGCTATTAGTGATGGTGTTTTTAGTGGGATGAATCATTGTTGTTTCCACAATAACAACTATCATCAAAACAAACACAATATTACTTAATTCCTTCACTATCAATCCACTCACTATTAATCTCCTTACTGCCAATCCCCTCCATTTTACATCTGAAACAAACGGGACCTTAAAAGTTCTCCCCTCCACCTTTTCGTTATATATAGAAATATAGATACATACACACACACTGATAGACACACCTATTCTCTCTCTCTCTCTCTCTTATGGCGTCCGTGTTCTGTTCCATGAAATTTTTGGTGGTCCTCTTCGTCATATCGGCGGTCCCAATCGGCGTCCTGATATCACTGGAAACAGCGAAGCCAGCGAGCCACGTGTATCACTACCACAGTTCAGGGTGGCTGAGGGAGTGCGCCAAGTGGGACGATCTTAATAGGCGATTCCTGGTGGCTTTATTTGAGGGCGGTGTGGCTGAGATCCGGGTGCCGGACGAGGACCCGAAACCCTTGGAGGAAGTTCCGGTGATAAGAGAAGCTGAGTTGGCCGGAAACGCGTCCCTGGGTATTGTAATAGACCGGCCCAGGAATCGTCTGATGGTGGTGTTCGCCGACGCCTTCGGAAATCGGTACGGTGCACTCGCGGCCTATGATTTGACCACCTGGGACCGTTTGTTTCACACTCAACTCACTGCCTCAGGTATGACTATGAACTATGACTATCGACCCAATCACCTCTCCCCTCTTCGATATTTCCAACCTAACCCAACCCAACTCATAGAATATTGACAAAGCACAAGAGCTTTATAAAAATAAGAATTCACTCAAACAAGTATTATTAAAAATAAAATAAAAATATTTTAAGGCAAATAATAGGAATTAAGTGGGATTATATTCAAGTTTTGTTTGTTTAATTTTTTTTTGGTGGTATTACATGCATTAATTAATGTATTAATTAGTATTATACTATTATTATTGACCTTATTTATTATATAAATTACAAAAATTTTAAAATTTTAAAATTGTCACATCATCTGTTAAATACTAATTAATATATTAATTAATACATGTAACATTATTCATTTTTTTTTACAAAATAACATTTAATATATTATTAATTAAATTACAATGCAAATTCATTTTTCTCTGTAAATACTCTTTAAGGGTAAATTACCAATATGTCTTAATTGTTGGACTTAATTCCCATCAAATTCTATTAAAAATAAGTTTTGATAAAATTGTCACTAAAAATAATTTTTTTGTAATAATTTTTTATATATGTCGCTAAAAATTGACAATTAGTGATTTTTTTTTACCATGATTTTTATAAATTGTCGCTAAAATTTTTAATTGGTGACTTTTTTTATAAATTTTTTTTTTTCTTCATAAAACTTATTAAATAATAAATCCACTTATTAAGACCTACACATAAGTACCCTAAATTTTAAAAAAAAATCTCCCTGAACTTAGACATGTAAAAGTACCCTTCCAATAACCCCTTGGTATGTAATGGAAAATGTTGGAACTAATAAGAGACAAAGTTAAATAAAATTTGAAAATTTAGGTATTTGTCAGCATAAATGAGGAATTAATATAAAAGGATGGTTTTTACCATATAAATTAATTAAAATTGAGGAAAACACTCCAATAATTAGTCGCCCCCTCTCAGTCTGCCGTATGCAAGGATTTATTTAACAACAATGATTCATCCCACTAAAAACATCACCACTAATAGCACTAATGCATTAAAAGTAAAAAAAAAAAAAAAAATACAACTCCAAAACCAAAACATCACATCATTACTGACGGGACCCACTGCCACCTAATTAGTGGGAGCACTAATTAGTGCTCCCAAGCATTTTTCTTTATTTAATGAGACCTCGTAATTAGTGCCTTTAGTGGTAGGTGGCATTGTCATATAAATTGTAAATATGTCTGTGTCCCAGGGCTATTCTGCTCCTCTTTGTTGCTGATATGGCTCTAGATCTACCAATCAGGTTTCAGATACTTTAGAATTGTGATAAACGATATAAAATTATGAAAAACTTTATTCAATAGGTTTTATAATAATCAATAATATTTTTTTATTAAATATTATTAAAATATTAGTAATTATTAATTTTTAGTGATAATTTAAAAATAAATATAAAAAATATCATTAATTATAAATTTATTGTTTAAAAAAATATCACTAATTATAGTAAAAAACGTATTAGTTTTAAATTTTTAGTGACAGTTTAAAAAATGTCATAAAAAAAGTCATTAATTGTAAATTTTAGCTATAATTTATAAAAATCATGACAAAAAAATTACTAATCGTTAATTTTTAACGATATATACAAAAAATCATGACAACAAATTATTTTTAACGACGATTTAGTAGGATTTATTTTTAATATTACTTGATGAAAATTAAATCTAATTATTAGAATTTATTGATAATTTTTTCTAAAATTATTGGGTACTAGGCATTACACATGCATTTGATGAATGGAAAATTACAAATGGTGAATTATTTTTAACTTTTTGGGAAGTGGGTTAAAGCCTCTTCTCAACTTTTAATAAACTTTTAATCTATTTTGAGTACATCATCTCTCATATTTTTTACATTTTTTTAAAAAAAAGTTAAAAAATTAAATTTTAATCATTTTTCCAAAACATCCCATAATAATTTTTTTTGTATTTTTTAAATATGTCTTAAGTACACATCTATAAATAAGAATATTACATAGTGATAGTAGTCAAAAGGCTAATGAATGATTACCCGAAAACAATGATAATCTCTTTTGGTCGAATTTTGATTTAATATTTTGTGACCCAAGTAGCAAGATGGAGTTGAATCACTTTTTGAGCTTTTTAATATATATAATATATATTATAACAATTATATTAAATAAATAATTAATTATTAAAAAAATTAGTATTATATATTTACAAGCTCAATACTAAACAAACACTAGATAACACAAGAAAGATCCTCATAATACAGGTGAAAAAAACTAAAGAAATTTTTTTAGTGTAAAAAAAAAAATTAATCATTCATTTGGCAAAAATTGGTCAAACTTAGGGGTGTAATTTTGTTGTGATTTTTTTACACACAAAAATAAATAAATAAATAAATAAATAAATTTGTATTCGTCGTGTGTTTATATTATTTTTAATCTTATTTGTAATTTTTATATGTAAAATTTATTTGGAATGATGCACACGTTAACAAATGTTTCTTTTTATAATTACAATTCACATTTTGACTCATAATAAAACAACTACTAAATATCATATCTTAAATTTTTTGGTCTGAAATTTTCAATTAGGTATGAATGGTAGTTGGCACTCCATCTGTTTCTCAACCAAAATGGGGAGCTTTAAATTGTGGTTTCGTGCAAGATGTAAATACATACCACTAATTTATCATCACTAACTCCACCACTAGTGAGGTGGCAATTGAAAAAAAAAAACAAAAACAAAAACCAAGCACAAAACACATGTGGCAGTGGGTGGGACCCACTGTCACATCATTAGAGCCACTACTAATTAGTAGTCTAAAGCATTTTTGTTTTAGTTATACTTGACTTTTTAGTGGGGTTGGAGCTTACCAAATACATGTACCACCCATTGAATTATCTTGTAAACACGAAACCCCCTTCCTTAAAAAAAATTTATAAAATTTATATTCTTTATTATATTTATTTACTATACAATGTATCATTACTGTATTCATAATAAATATAAGTCATAAAACTCATTAAGGCTAAGTTTGGCAAGAACTTTTTTGGGCTTTTTTTGGCTATTTTAGCCACAAAAGACAAAATAGACTTTTTTAGCCACAAAAAACAAAACATCACATCCAACCCATAATCATTACACTCCTCTCTCACAAAAAAACTCAAAAAAGCCAAAAAGCCAAAAAGCCCTTCCCAAACCAAACTTTTAAGCCCAGGCTAAAAAAGCCAAAAAAGTCAAAAAGTCAAAAAGTCAACCCACTTCCCAAACGGAGGCTAAATGAATACAATAGTGACATTTAAAATGATATCAAAAAAAGTTAACAATGCTATTGAGCATTGTTTAATATTTGAATTAATGTAATAACTGTTTTGAAAATTAGTTAAAATTAAAATGAGTTTTAAAATTAATAAAAAATTATTTTGAAATTAGTGAATGACGTCTCATGTTCTTTTATTTATTTATTTACGGCTGTTTTCTTGGACCTTAGATATCTGTTTGACAAAAATATATTAATCTATAGTCAACAATCAGTTGGTGATAAAAATATAAAATTAAAAAATATATATATTATTGAAAGGTTAAATGTCACTCTCTCTCTCTCTCTATCTCTCTCTCTGAGTGAAGTGCATATTATGGAGTAGACGTCTGAGTCCGTGCCATGAGAATATATTTTGATTTTTTTTTAAATATTAATTATGTGTTGAATTTGATCTTGATTATTATGATTGTAATTTATTATAATATCATATATGATAAAAAATATATTATTTGAATTTGAATGTCTGGTTTCTTCAATTGTGCAGACGAGAAATCCTTTGCAGATGATGTAGCAGTTGACGAAGAAGGCAACGCATATGTCACCGATGCCAAAGGAAACAAGATTTGGAAGGTTGGGGTTAAGGGAGAATTCCTATCAACCATAACAAGCCCACTCTTCATTGCAAAAGAGTGGTACAAAAACTTGGTTGGCCTTAATGGGATTGTTTACCATCCAAACGGCTACTTATTAGTTGTCCACACTTTCTCTGGCAATCTGTTCAAAGTCGAGATAGGGAAACTAAATGAAGTTAAAATAATTGAGGTGGCTGGAGGGCCATTGTTATTTGGAGATGGGTTAGAGCTATTCTCTCCCAGTAAGCTCGTGGTAGCTGGGAACCCTTCGAGGATGGTGGAGAGCTCTGATGACTGGGAGACGGCCTCGGTTGTGAGCAAGTTCAAGGGACCTATGCATCGGATAACGACTGCAGCGACGGTGAAGGATGGGAAAGTGTATTTGAACCATATATTGGGGTTGGGATACCCTAGGAGGAAGCATGCCCTGGTTGAGGCAGTTTTTTCTAGTTAGAGAAATAGGGTTAAGATTATGAAAACTTGTGTAAGTTTAATTTTCCACAACCATTGTTGGTTTTTGAATGAAATTTGTGTTGAATTGGCTTTTGAATGTATTAGTGAAGAACATTGTTGGTATTTGAATGAAATTTGTTTCTGCCACCACTTCTTGGGTGATCTGCACAGGTGATCCAAAATGGTAGGTTTGGTAAAATTGCAAAATTGTGTGGTGCAATTTTTTATTATTTATATCCCTCTCTTCCTCATCTTTACACTGGCTAAATAATTTTAAATTTGTACTTCATGAAACTTCAAGTACTGTCAACTATCCTGAAAAGAACTGTATCGTGGAGGAGGCAATAAAGCAGATGAAAACTCCTGTGACATTCTTGAATGTAACTAGTCTGTCAGAATACAGAAGAGATGGATCCATCTGTATATGGAAGAAAATTTGGGAAGAGCTACTCTTTAAGTGTTCAAGATTGTAGTCATTGGTGTCTTCCTGGCATTCCAGGTATCTCGAATGAATTGTTGTATTTTCATTTGCGAAAGAAGAGAGATTTTGTAGAGTGATGTATTTCTCAACTTGCATATCCTTTCATTTCTTCCTCGCATGTTAGTTTAGCGAGGTAGCATGTAAATGTTCTCATTTTGAATTCATTTTTTTGGGAAGAGAAAGAGGTTCTTTGATTTTTATTCTACCCATTGCTCCTTGGCAACTGTTCTCAACATAAGATTTGCATACCATCCAAAGAAACAACATAATTACTGAATGTAAATAACATTATTACCGTAAGATTACAGCACTAGTATCCTGCAACAGCATTTTCAATCTCTTATTCTTTATGTATATTTTCAGTAAATAGCTAGAGAACTTTCTAGCTTATTGCCAAGCAATGTGTTTGTTTTGACCTCTACAAATATTTTAAGGCACACATACATGTATACATACTTCTCCACCGCATTTCATAAGGGTTGGCTCACAACATTGACAACCGTATCTATCAAATCAGTGTAGCTTGGATAGAAAAATTTGAAAATAGTAAGGAAACACACCTACAGCTATACGCAGTGTTGAGATGGTTCATCAATGAGATTGGTGTTTCTTTGCTCGACCTTGAGAAATTGATGAATCATCTCCCTTCAATCCCTCTGGTTTTCGAGCCCATGCTGGTGCTTGATCAGGTCCGTAACGATAATCATAGAAGAGCTCCTCACTAGCATCAATATGGTCCTTGGCAAAAATTCCAACTCGATGATCACCAGCCACGAGCATTACCTGTAAAAACCATCATATTGGGTCAGTCGATATATCTAATTCCACAAAGAGAATAATGGAATTACACACACCTTAGCATAACAGTTGGGGTTTGATGAATGGTTCGCAAATTTCAGCTTGTCTCCTTTGCGGTATGCATCAAGGACATACTGTGAAAGAAAGAAAGAGCTGCTTTAAGATTTCTCATGTTATAATGCCACAGTTTAAAACTACAATTTTTTTCCTATTATTCCCTCTTGATGAACGACTCAACAACAGCACCTCAACCTTTGGCCTATTTTCTTTTTCTTCTTGTTTATTCATCTGAGGGGATTGCTATGACTACCTGTTCTCCACATATATCGTTGTGTTCATGTTATTTACTTTTTATTTTTTATTTTTTGGCCAAAGTTAGATTTCATTGATAGATAGAAACAAATACATCAAGAGTGAGTATCTTCCCAACTCTAGAAGGAATTACAGCCAAGGTTCCAACAACCATAACCCGCAACATACTGTGACCATCAACCAACAATCATAACTATAACCACAACATACTGCAGCCACCAACCAACAACCATACTTGCAAGATACTGTGGCCACCAACTGAGACAAACCCAAACCTCCATGGAAGAGGAAGAAAAGCCTCCACAAAGGAGAAAAAAAATAATAAAACAAAATACAAAAAAACACTAAAAAAATCATCAAAAAACCACAGTCGCACAACCTGTAGCGTAGGGCCGGCAAGCAACTCTGGCATCGGCCTTAGATTTGTAGCCCACGGAGGCTGTGGAAGCCTGAATGGTACCTTAGATTGAAGGGCAAAAAACCAGATGCGAGAAAAAAAAAAAAAAATCACCCACGTAGACCGAAAAGAAAGGTAAGGGGGAGGGGGATCGGATGTCACCGCCCCTCACTCCCCTGCCATGGCAGCCAGAGAAAA
The DNA here is from genome assembly GCA_030407325.1 of Camellia japonica. Taxonomy (NCBI): domain Eukaryota; kingdom Viridiplantae; phylum Streptophyta; class Magnoliopsida; order Ericales; family Theaceae; genus Camellia; species Camellia japonica. Next base: position 7,129 of record JAPPVO010000894.1, on the reverse strand, counting down.
CTCTAGAGTTTAGAGAGAGAGGCTTTGAAAAACTGAATTGATTTAACTAATCCCCTTATAAGCTTTTAATTGGTAATTAGTTACAAGAGACCTATTCACCCCCTTTTTAATTGGTAAATAGTTACAAGAGTTTGGCCTACTCACCCAAAGGTGTAACCCTCCTTGAATGGAATGGAAATTGTTTTGCTATATTGGGGACATTTTCAGAAAAATTAAGGAAATATAACTCATAGAATACTAATGTTCTGATATAAGATATCTTAATATCGTTATTTCAAAATATATTTTTATATTATTTTGACAAATAGCAAATTTGATTTGATTTATTTTACGTGTCCAAACATGTTGCTAAAGGTGAAGTGAAACGAGCACAGCAGACATTTGTTTCAAGTCACACAAGGCATAATTGCAACATGAAATCTTTAAACAATAAATTTCACTTGCCTGATCATTCAAGTCAAAAAGAAAAGATGAGTTTGCACGATCATAAATTTTCCCACGCTTATCTGCTTCTCGGTGTGAAATCAATTCACCGGTATATTCTCCAAGATAGTCATTTTTGTTGACAGGGTTCTGAAATGAAATAATCCAATTACAAAGAAAAACTAGCAAGGAACAGTAGAAATAAATACACAAACAAAGATACTTGATCTTCCTACCTTTAAGAATGCTCCCCATCCAGCAACCTCAGATTTAGCCAAGAGGATCTGAAAAGAAGGAAAAATGGTATTAAAAAAATGTATTTCTTAAAAATCAAATGCATGGTGCTTCTTTGAAAAGTAAAACTTCGAGAATTGGTCACCCTTTGTTGTTGCCTTAGAAGGAGCCTCATATTTCCACATTGGCCATCTCCTCGCCTGGGTGGCTCACCTAATGAACCATCCCCACAACTGCAGAAAATTATGAAATTGTATAAATACTGCCTTATGTGAAAGGATTCCAGAATGAGAAGAAAATTATAAAAGAAAAAAAGTCATATGAAAGAGTATCATCTTGACAGACATTTTTCTAGGGGGGGAAAAAGTCATATATACTGTACAGGTTAGTGCCCTTAAAGAAGAACTTTCAACAAAGCAGAAGAAACTTATTCTACTTGGTATTAATATTATAGTGCACACACAAACACATAATAACTCAGTAATAAAAAAAGGTTGTGCACACAAAGGTGTACATGATCATTACCTAACCCAACAATTTCGACAAACATCAGGATCACATTCACGTCCAGCAGCAAAGCATGGGCATTGCCGGCTTCGGCACTGACTCTTTGCACAGTGACATCCCCTGAACCGGTTTTTGCAGCTTTTGGAACACCTATAATTAAAAATTATTTGGAATGAAGATCATTTTTTGTTCAGGGTTCATTGATTGTAACTAATGAAATTCCCAGCTAGTGTAAAGGATCCAAGAAAACAATTTGCTTGGTTAACTCATTTCCAAATCTAATGATACTTACAAAGTTTTCCCTCATACAATTGATTCACAAAATCAGCTCAATTAAACAAATTTAGAATTACTTGGAGTGGCTGCAGAAGATCTGTTTTAAGCACTTACCCACAATACTTTTCACAGCAAGTTCCATTATGTAGACAAGGGCATTGCTTTCCGCACATAGACTGGCATCCACATGGTTGAAATTGCTTACAAGACTGGTTTTTCCCATCTGCAATTCTTTTCCACATTGATGGATGCCCAGCAGACTTCCAAGAATATTTAAGCTTCCGTGTTCTGCCCCTTCTACGAAGTAACCGTGACCTTGTTGGCATCTCTCGTTCCTAACACAACCAAATAATTGCAACTAAATATACATGCTCAATATTGGCACCACAGCTCATAGAGAGTGTGATAAAGATTCACTGACTATTGAAGTATAAAGACTAGTCGCCTATGATTGGCCTCCAACCAATAGAACTACAGAAGAGAAACTCTGGCATTTAAATTCAAGCGGAGCACACAAGGCTACTTTAAAGTGTGATCTAGATAGTCCAATCTGTCTATGAGAAAGATGGCGCAAATAAAAACCAGGTTAATTCAAGTCAGTAACATGTCGTCTAGTCTCAAAAGTACACACACGGTTTAGTGATATGTACTTGCAAATCCTTTGTCCTTCAAACAAGAGAAAGAAAATCATGAACACATTTATGCATATCTCATGTTCAAATAGATTTAGAAAATACAGATTTTGTGTTATCTAATGACTTAAATATTAATTTATGCCATATTTTCTGTCAGTCAACAAGAAGACACAAGCAGCTTAATTGACAATGACGAGAGGAGATTCCTACTAGCTTAGCTGGTAAACTCTATTGTGGGTGGCAGCAAGAAAGTGCTTTCAGGTTCCCAACTCAGCTAGAATAGAACACAGGTATCACCTACATGCTTTTCAGAAAGGGTGAAAAGAGAAGAAAGTAAAAGAACACTAACCATAAAATCTGCATCAACTTTCTTGTTGTCTTCTGAAAATGAACTTGGCATATCAATAGCTCCGTGAGGAATTGCAGCTCCATCATCATACATGTAACTGGACACCTCTATGCAAGTCTTCAAGCCAGAAAGCAAGTTCCTGGCTATGAGGCAACTGCAAAGCAAGAGGTTTATACTAAGGTCAAAAAAGATAAGTAGCTATAGTATTTTAGGAGATCCAAACATTCAGAAAATATATAAAAACTGGAAACAAACCTAAATCCGAATTCATGCAATAGAGTATGCATATGAAGGAACAAACTGTGTATTGCTTACACATAAAAATACTCCACAAAATATGGTTGCAATGGTTATGCATATTAGATACATTTACATGTATCATTTGGATTCTTCCAGTGAAATTTTACCAGAGTCGTCTTCTACTATTTCTAAAACTTCTACATAGGCCCCCATCCCATATGTGGCCTGTTGCATAACTACTCATGCTCATATAAAGATGTCCAGAGGATAACAATTATTGTGAGGAAAGGGTTACAGAGAAGACCCCCTACCTGTTTCTCCCAAATATCTCTATTCCCTTCAAGTATAGATCTTTCTCAAGAGGTTTCCACTCACTGTTTCTTAGAACCCCTTTAACTTGTCCTTTCATGGAATTGGATGACTCCTTCAAGACACAAACTTCTGCACTGTGGCTAATACCTTTCCCTTCATATTGGGCACTGTCCTCAATCCCATGCCCAGAAACACCCAGCGGACGGCTGAATTTGTCTGAAGCAGGTTCAGTCAATATACCCACTTCATCTTCGGTGGGCACAAGGACATTTTTATCAGGTGCACCAAATTCGACGTCTCTGCCTTCTCCACTTGAACTGGAACCTGCAGTTAGAATTCCATCACAGGCCACAGTAACTGCATTCTGAGCTGATAATCTTTTCTGTTTTTTACTAGAACCCTGGATATCATCTGAAACCAATGTTAAGTTTTCTGGCACTGTATTTGTGGGCTTTGGGATCTTGCGCTTCCCCATTTCATTATGCATTACTGCCATGAGATACAAATCCAAATTTAGAGATTGGGCAGCAGCTTATGAGCTATGCAGAGGTGATGATGTAATAACCAAATTATTTAAGCAATGCATTCATTGAAAAAAAAAAAAGAAAAAATATATATTTATACAATCATCACCTGTCTGTTCAGTACCAGGGGATGCTGGAGTCTTGCCTTCCTCATCTGAACTTTTATTTTCAATTCTACGCAAAGCATTGACAGATGAACTTTCTGGCAAGTCTTTGACAACTTTAACTGAATAGTAAGACCACAGTAATAGAGGTTCCCATGCAGAAATGGCAGAAACATAAGTCAGCAAAAGAATGCATGGAGGATGGTGTGTGGTGGTAGAAAATAATTATGATAATTAATAAAAAGATACGGCTTTCACTATAAGTCTATATCGAAATATAAAAGCAATTCATTACTAGTTCCTTGCCTCATGGTGAAAGTGTATGACATTGCCCAAAGCAAAGAGAGGTGTTAATGTGTAAGGCAGACAACAAACACATATAACATTTATTTATTAATGTGAACACAAATTTTGGAATTTTGTGATCTTTTGCTAAAAGTATTAAGAATGGGTTGCCTTAGATAAAACTCTAAAGCAAGGACTTGATCGCTGGCCCGGCCCAAAATAGTGGGAAAAAGAGTTGAAACAAACTGTCTATCATCATGGTTTTAGTTACAGCTACAGCTAGTGGTTAGGTTGTATACAGACCTTCCAAGATTATGGAAGCAATATGATTTTGAAAAACCAATATAGTTGAATAAAGGTAGCTATAAGCTTTTATGATGGGTTAAAATCAGTGTCACTGCAAGTCAACACATCATTCAGAACACAAATCGCTAGCTTGGGCAATTGACAAAGGGATAGGACTTGAAAGGGAAGGAGGGCACCATGGAACCCCCCACCCTTGCATGGCAACAGCCAGTGATGATTCAGTAACAAAGAATCGGACAAGAGTTCATGTGACAAAACTAAAGCAACTCCAGAAAAATTGAAACCAAGTGGAAAAATATAGCGTGACATGTATTTCGAGATCCAAAAGAAAAATCCATACCCTTAGGTAACACTGATCACTGCAGGGGTTCCCATCGTCATCAGATTCAGAAGAATACGACTGCCTTTCGATCTGCCAAGAAAAGCATCTTTTAGAATCAACAAATGAAAAATGTCAGGACTAGGATAGGTCTGAAACGACACCACTTCTTACAGGGTTAATTAGACTTTGAGAACAACCATGCAGACGGCAGTCAAATACCTGCAAAGCAGAAAAGCAAGAATCTTGAAGCAATCCATGCGGAAAAAAAAAAAAAATCCTTAAAAAAAATGTAGCACAAATGTCAGTTTCAGATCAAGTACCAAACACCGACGACAAAACAGATTGTCAAAAGAATCTAAAGCAGCACTTAGGCTTTTTTCCAGAAGATTGTTCTTTTCTGATCCATTTGCTTTGCAACCTTTGAAGTTTTGCTCATGTTTCACCTGATTTTTTTCCTTGAGCATGTTACAGCGCTCCTGCATATCTCCAAAAAAATTAGTCTCACAGCAATGAACTTATTGATAATACAGAAACTGCTGACTAGTGAAACATACATGATGACACATCAAATGCTAGAATGATTAAACCAAACATTCGCTGAAACATAATGACCATGTTAACCAAAATAAATTACCTGGATCTCTGAAGTGGTACCTCCAATATGTTGACTGACAATGTTGAGTACTTCCTCATTCAGCCCATGCTCCTCGAAGGCCATCCTACATAATTCAAGCTATGAATAATAAACACATATACTCTTATCAGAATAAATTATGAGGCTAAACAAGAAAGTGAATTTTATGTGTCTGACACAGATTTTGAAATAAACAATCTCACGGGTTGAAATTACTGTATTATGGTTAGTTACTAATAAAAGAATACTGGCACAATCAAGCCTCTGCCAGTAAAGCACCTCATGCACCAAGGTCAAGATAAGTTTCAGCTCCATAGATTGATATTACAACTAAAGTCAGGAAAACACAGCATTTAAGGAAAGAGACGATAACCTTTTTAGCCTTGCAAAGATTGTCAACTTTTCTTTTAATTCTTATATTTGTACTGTCTAGGCTAGGAAAAGTTATTAAGAACAAAAAGTAATTATAGTTTATTCAAGGAACACAAGTTACTCAATTCTAGTCACATAATAGAAGGAAAAGATCATTCACATAGGTAGCATACCGCATCAAAACATACATTTGAAGGTTTTTGTTTTAATGTAGAATGGTATTCACAACCCTACCATTTATCACCAAAAATTTGACTTGTACCATTTTAACTTCTCCCAACAAGCTAGAGACCAGCACAAGAGCACCAGGGAAAGGAACGATATGGCAACTGGAGATTTATAGCAATAACCATGTTTTAAACACAACTGGAATTTTCAAATTTCAAGCATTCTGATATAAAGTGGAAAACAAATTGTGTTTGACAAAAAAAGAATCATATTTAAACTTACCATAGGATACGATCTTCTCCCTCGGAAAATTCACGTTTCTCTTCCTCTGGTTCTGCAATCTCTTCCTCACTATCACTGCAGATTAATGCTTCACTGCCATGTGGATCATAATAAATACGTCTCCTTCCAACCACCGATTGATCTTCAGCCATTCTCTGATTCCTGTGCTGTGTAAAAAAAATGAGAAAACAAAAGCGAAAATAAAAGCTTCATTTTGAACATGACGATAATTTTAACACCTCTGGAATTTATTCTAAGCTCTTACCATCATCACTACACAGTGCATGTTTACAGAAACATCCAAACCCATTCCAACAGATAAAACTTGAAAGCTGACCTACCACTTTGCATGTATCAAATCATGCTGATAGCATGTTCATCTAGGTATTGGAAGTTGGTTTCAAACGGTAATTATCACACTAAATAAAAGAGAATCAGGATGTATTTGCAAGAGTGCACTCGCACACACACAACCATGCTTCAAACTTTTCACTATTTCACTTGGAGAAAAAAGGAATCAAAAAATCCAAGTTAAGGCTCCTTGTGCTATAGTGCCTTGGCACTATCCAATTACATCCCAGAGTACAGTTACCAAAATACTGCCAGGAATTTCCACTTGCTGATATCCTTACAAACAGTCACTTCCCCGCAATGATGCTATCACAGCCACCATTGCAGTTGTAGGCTGGCCAATCATCCCTCGAGCAGTTATGCACCATAACAAGTAACCAGACCTTGCAACCCATGCAAGTCCTAGGTTATTTGCAACAACTAGGTCATGAATTCTTAGCCATGCTTGACAGATACACACACAGCATATATGCTGACATAATTTCATAGCACAGTCAATCCTTAGTGTTTATTTTAGACATTACGTTTTTAGATAAGTAACTCGGTGTTATTGCCATGTCTTGTGAACTGTTTGGACAAGTAGTGTATTGCAGCACATACTCATACACAATGAGCCTGACTCATACCAACAAAATAGTGTGGGAGCCCACACTAAGTACGGTAGGGCTCATTTTTGATTTGCATTGCCATCATGTTCCACCATAACATGGCATGCCTTACTTGATTGATGTGCCTTTCCAACAGTGCTAAATCTATCCATTCTTTCCTTTAGAAGCCATGCACCAAGTGTCTTTTGAACTTGCCA
>JAPPVO010000893.1:0-12039 GCA_030407325.1 Camellia japonica | reverse complement strand
ACATACTATGGTGTTCCAGTATACACCACTAGATACTATTTATATATATATAATAACAATGGGCCCAATAAACAATGGGCCAAAGATGACTCAAACAGCCCAGATAGAAATCCACTCCGTAAGTTGCAACCCACCACACAAAAAGACAACACCGTGGGCCACACAATTCAGTACGTGGGCCCCAAGAGCCCATGAAGAAATAGCATTACTATTGCACCATGAGCCCCATAAAAGTACGTGGGCCCAAGTCTGCTCAAATAAAAACCACCAAAAAAATAAACCATTCCATAAAAGTGGGTCGAACAGTTGACATATAAACCAAGTTAATAGCCCATGGAACGCCATTGATAGCATACAACGGCTCCATTATACTTAATATCAATGCCCACTGAGAGAAAACGTGGGCCCCATGCCCCAAGATATTTCACTTTAAAAAATCCACACGCACTAACAAACTGCTATTCCGTAGCACGTGGGTACTAGACCTCCACAGATGCACAAACCGCCATTGTATTTTGAAAACCATGGGCTCCTACCAAACCGGCGGGAAATTGGAAACAATTTTGAACCAACCTCCACTGTCACCTTGCACGTGGTCTGTGATTACCCATGCTGATGATCTCAGCTTTGCAGGACGCCAAAGCTGCCCCTACGCGTATTCTAGACCGTGAGGCATACGCGCCAGTTACAGCACCGCCTCACTACTGACCCGTCAACGCCGGTGTATGAAGCCATCTCCGACGAAGCGAAGCAGTCCACAGAAACACCATCACCAGAATAACTTGTAAAAGTAACACCCGAAGCTCGCAAGCCTTACCACCCTTGGCGAACTCACCCATATCTGAACATTGGGCAAGCCGATGCCGGAGAAGACAAACGCTCCATGACCCTTGTTAGCTCTTTGCCTGAGTAAACTATACACTTAGGCCCCACCACCTGACTACTAGAAGCACACCAGTGGCATCCAGTGCAACCATGGACGATAAAAACCGACATAGAGACTAGCGACCAGCGGCCAACACAAAACACATCTCCGGCAGCAGTCAATGCCGGAGACCTACTAGACAGCCAACCAACGCCGGAGAAGAAACTGAACACAACCAGCAACTTTGAGCAAACGCCAAAAAAAATCACCCGTAAAGCACACCCGCGACTACCGCGGTCTGAGACACTAGTGGCAAACACTATATACAGGCTGGTAGCACAACCCAGGACTTGGAAACAACCCCACCAGCATCGTAGAACGTCGCCAGCGAAGCGCCACCCACACCCGGACCACCGACCCAACTTCAGTCCCATAATCACCAATTCTCTCTCTAGAAAATCTTGAGAGAGAGGCTCTTCGCAGCATAAGTCACAAGAAACGGAGCCAAAAAATGAAACTCCACATTCACGACAGCAACGACCAACAACCATTTCAAACCCACCTAAATCTGGACAAAAAGAGGACCAAATTCAGTAACACTACATAGCACCACCCAAAACCAGACGAAGAATCTTAAGGAAACTAAAAAACCTCCATGGGTAACAACGGTGGGAGCTTTCTCTCTCTAGATTCTAGAGAGAGAAGCTCTCAACCTAATCCCCTCTTCTTCAGGACTATTAGAGCTCTCAATGTTTATTCGGCAAAATCCCATATTTAGGTGAGACGTTTGGCGAATACCATCGTAGCTATGATGATAAAAATTGCAGCAATCATGGCCCCCATGAACAAGGGCAGGGGGAGATCCTTCTCCATATCTGCAAGCACTCCAATTGCACAAGCAACAATGCCAGCCTTTGCCAAAATGGGGGTTACTACTTTCTAGTGGGTGCCAGCAAGAAGAATTGCAGCCCCACTATCAGCCAAACCTGTTGCGTAAGAAGCCTTAGCAAAATTCGATGTCGTAGGACAACTAGCTACTGCAGCAGAGACTCTAAAGACTGTCCTTGCCACATTTACCCCATACTCGCTAGATCGATCTGCAGTGTGGGCAACACGTGGTACCACTGATCAAGGGACATCCCCTGAAGCCGGAGGATCTCCATTATTATTGACACATCTCATCTCTAAGTCTCCCTCACGAGGGGCATTCATACTACAAGTGGCATCTCTACTAACATTGGCAAATCTGCCAGCACCTTCCTCATGAGGGACTTTTGATAAGGGTTGTGATAGAGAATTAGCTATGATGAATGATCAAAAGATGCAAACAGTTAGGGGAGTGGTGGTATCTGGTTGAAAATCATTTCTTCACTGTATTTTTAGAAATAAAAATTACTTGCTGCATGAATTTCACTCACCAGCCACGTCACCACAGTGGATAAAACGACAACAGCCCATCCCCGAGTAATAGTACTTCTTTGCCAAACTATTCAACGCTGGGTCCAACTTCTTCGCATCTATCTCACGGTTATCGAACATGTTGAACAAGCAGCAACACTCCTAGTTGTACCTCTCGTGGACCTCGTGATCGCTAAGACGACTAAAGAAATCACAAAAGCAGAAACCAGACAGCTCGTTGAGATCAATTACTTCTAAAAAATTTTTTTTTAAAAAATTATGGAAATAAAGAGCATAATGTTATTAGTTAACTGTTAGTTCATTTATAATTGGGACATGTACAAAATCAAGTAATAAAATAATAAATAGCTATTTTCTTTTTTTTTTTTTTTTGGGTAAGTAAGAAATAAATAAAACAGAAAGATTTACACGATTACAAGGGGCATTCCCCAGGCCTACACACAAAAACTATACAAAGCCGAAGGCAAACTACAAACTGAGCATCGAGAAAGTAATACGGATAACTAGCAAAAGATTTGTACAAAGGCCAGTCCTGTAGTAGATAGGGACTGTGTACAAAAAAACATAACCAGCATCCCTCCCTAAACCGTACCAGCCGAGGAAGATATAGCAGCAAAAGGGTCTTCCTACACAGCCCGTAGGAGTAGCAGCACAAAATGGCAACCTGTTGGAGTACCTAGTAAAAACCTTTTTCCGTGAGACACATCCAGAAGCCAAAACAAACATCGAACCACTAACTAAATCCCTACACAACCCGTAGGGATAGGAATCTGTATTAAAAAGGTCATACAAAAATAATGGCCCACAATGACCGTGGAAATAAGCCCATTCAGGCCCAAGTTTCCGAAAGAACTCAAGAACCTGTTACACGGTATAACAAGAAGCACAAAAAAAAAAAGCACTCCTACACAGCCCGTAGGGAGAGGCAAAAAACACATTAAAATTATGTAACAATAAAAAGAAAAGAGAAGACAACTGATTTTCTCTAACAGGTGACCGAGCAAGGCGCTTGGAGCAGCCATCACTGCGATACACATACACACTGTCCACTTCAAAGAGAATCTGTGCAGCAAACAGCACCAATCCTCCTCACCGAGAATTAAATACCCAAGGAGCAATATAATGAATCTGTGAAGCAAGCAAACAACGCTCCTCCACTCCATAACGTACACAAGAACCAGTCCGTCTGATAAAGTGCCATCACTGTAACGAAGGTCATAAAGGAGAAGAAATAACAAGCACACTATATAGGACCTCCCAACACTCGACCACAATAGAACTTAACACACCACTCCATATAGAATCTCACTTCACTCGGCTCACACCTCACATGATTCCTCAGAATAACAATATAACCAGAAAGTTTGAGAGCTCCATAAACCTGCACAAGATATATGTAATATATAATAATAAATGTTAGAACAGAACACATATACTGTCTCTCATCACTCGACCCACTATGACATAAATTATTTTGTTTGCTCACAACACTCAACCCTCCATAAAGCCACTGCAACTTGGGAATAGGATTCATCATAAAGAAGAACTTGGAATTCCTATCCCCCAAACCTAACCATTGGACGCAGGATTTCTGGTGGGCAAGACTTTCCTCAGCTTTGTTAAGATCCACGTACTTCAGTTATATTGATAAAGTGAAGCTTAAAAGGTGCTTTTGCACTCATTATTTTAAGAAGACAATGCTCTAAACAAGATCAAACTTTGAAAAACATAGTGAGGTTTTGAAATTAGTTAATCAAATTCATTATTTTAGAGTTAAAATGGTACCTAACTTACAGAAGACATACTTAATATGATTAAAATATAAGGGGATTAGGTTGAGAGCTTCTCTCTCTAGATTCTAGAGAGAGAAAGCTCCCTCCGTTGTTGCCCATGGAGATTGAGGGTCCTTTATCAGATTCTTTGTCTGGTTTGGATGGTGCTATGTGTTGTTGCTAAATCTGTTCTTTTTTGTCCAGATTTAGGAGGTTTTGTAATGCTTTTGGTGGGTCGTTGCTGGTGGGGCCTTTACGGCCATATGTTGTCAAACATTGGCTGGTGTGTTATTATATTCATGTCTGTTCTTTCCTGCTTGGATTCTTCAAGATGGGAAGTTCTGATCATGTTGTGAAGGTGCTTGAAACTGGTCTTCTACATTGCCGGTGTGTGTTCTTGTTTGGAGTCCATCCGTGGTTACGGGGGTGCACAGGAGTACGTGAGATCAGGTTTTGGTGGCGTGCACTGTGTTGATGGTCTGAACCGCCGGTGGTGAACTCTGTTCAGGTGGCTTTGCTTAGAGGTGACTTAGCAACGCTTTTTTCTGGATGGGTGCTGCTCCGTTGTCTTAGCATGCTTCACCAGAGTTGATTTATGGCCTCCACGGTGATCACGAGCTATTCGAAGCTTGCCACCATGCCTTGTGTTTGTTGAAGCAGAAGCGTGGACCACACGCATGGAGCGTGGATCCTTTTAGCGAGGCGCGTCATGTTGGTTTGATTTGTTTTCAGCCTCAGTTTCCCGCCTCGTTTTGGTAGGTAGGTAGCTGAGCTATTTTGATTTCGTGCATTTTTTTTTTTTTTTGGGGTAAGTCATAAAATAAAGACAGTAAAATGTACATGTTTACAAGGGGCATACCCCAGGTACGCCCTACGATAAATAATAAACAACTACAAATAGCAACAGAAACAACCACTGTACTCCCTAAAACAAAACAACCCCGCAGACTGCGAGACAACACCAGAAAAACAAGAAACCCCACGTTGCCCATATATCCTATTTGTCCCCAAGTAACCCCTACCATCAGAGATAATAGATGGAAACTTGGGGTGGATATATGGGCATAAACAAAAAAACAAAAAACAATGCTTAAAACACAACAGACACACTCACAAAGCAACAACCCTCAAGCCAAATCAAAGATGATAACCAACCCCACAAACTCCCAGTCTCTATGTAGATAAACGCATGGAATCCAATAAGCGACCCACTCCTCACAACCGTGACATCCAAGCCACTTAACCAAAGTCGTGATAGAGGAAAAAAATCTACCCCATGAGAAATCACAACAAAGTCACATGAAGCTAGCACGATCAGTAACCATAATCAACAGACTTGGGAGTTGTAGTGACAAACAGTAGCCCCACAGCAACAGACCAATACATAGCCAACAAAATCATGAGAGCAATCATCACATCCCCCAGTCCCTTCCGTAGTAGATCACAAGCCTCAAACCCCATGGCAGTGTGCCCTTCACTCCATGTTAGGCGTGGCAATACGATCAATTAGGATGGGTCACATGAAGACAAGAAGCGACCAGAAAACCGGTAGCTATCCTCCCGCTTGTCTCCCAGTCTCTAACTCGGATAGTTATCGAACCACTATTCCCATAGTAGTGACTCCCCAATCACTCTTGGCGGAGATGGCTCAACACCACCCTCATATCGAGTCACATGAGGATCACACGATCAATCATCATGAAGTAATCAACTATAAATGACCCGCTGCAAAGAGACTAGACAAAAGGAATTTACCAAAATAAACCCAAGTGGGCCCCAGTAACCATGCCATGCACTCCAAATTTCGGCTCCTTGCTCCACAAAAACAGCCCAAACTCCTTAACATCACAAAATAATCACAGTGGGCCCATATAAAACGGAGCCCAATTATATGTATAATAACCATGAGAACATGGTTTAACAAAATGTTGTGGCCCATTCACCCCACTTTGCAGCTCAAAACATATATAATAATATGCACAATCTCAGCCCCTATAAAGCCACGATTCCCTACGCTGTGGCGGGCCCCATCCCTTGAAACCTTATCACAAATTTTGACTTTCCCCCCAAAACAATCCACATGATGATGGTCCTGTAGCAATACAGAAAACACATCAACTTTACATCAGCTCACTCCACCCAACGTTGGTGAAGCACCCAAGGCCCGGAACACGCGCTCTTGCTGCGTGTAGACACCATCCTCACCAAACATTGCACTGTAGAAATCAAGCTCTTATAACCACGACGCTAGAAAAGCAGCGCCGGAAACGAAACAAATTGCCTGCAACTGCGAACAACCACCTGCAACTTGACGACACAGCACACACGGCCAAAAGACTAAGCCACGTGTACCAAAACCCACACCACTAGTTCCATGCCGGAGCAACAAATTTCAGTCCAGCTGCTACAAGACAGCACCGACGTCACAAATCCAGAGCCCGAACATGTACTGGCAGATCGTTATCGGAGAGCCAGACCCGCGCTAGATAAACTAGACCAACAACCCATGAACGATCACCACCGACCAGCTCACGGACTGGGCGAAACCACACCGGCAGCCAGAAACGCCGGCTAACACAGAAGACCCACCAATAATACCAGCAGATTAACACGATATATGGAAGAAACCCCCAGAACCATCGACCTTTATAGCCGTAAACTTGGCCACTTGAAGCCCCTCCAGGTGGTCATTAACAACCCCGAAACTAGTGATCAAAACCTCCCAGTCCCGTCATTGTAGCACTTGACCAACCAGACACACACCGGAGGACCGTCACCAGCAGAGAACTCTGAGAAAATAGCGAACCCACACAGCGAACCCACCTACGGTGAACACCACCGCCAAACCAGTACATCGGCTGCGATCACCTTGAACACCTTTAAGCCATTGAACAAAACGCCATAAAGAAAATGACGGTCCACCACCATGAGCAACGATAGAATCTCATGGTCACCATCGCAACAAAACTTAACACAAGATAATCATAAACATAAAGGCATCCTCACCCACACACAAAGGTAAAGGTAGAGGAGCTAACAAACTGGCCAGAACTGTACCAGACACCATGAAAACCAACGGGGGGATTCTAGAGAGAGAAGCTCTACTTTCTTCCCCACCAGTCGCTCGCCACTTCTTGATTTCGTGCATAGTGTAGAGATACACGTGATTGGTATTCTGGCCCATGGTTTTGTGCAAAACCAGCACATGGTTTTTGCCTTGTATTGTGGGTTAGTGCTTGAGCAGCTGTAAAGCTTATTGGTAAACGTGTATAGTGCAGAGGTGGGACGTGTTTTGTGATGAGGTATGTCACTAGCTAGTTGATATTATATATATATATATATACTCGACTGCCAGTGCTTTTTTGAGTATGTTTATTTGTGAATGGTGGGCTGGAATTTTGGCGGGCCCACTGGTTTGCTTTTGCTGGAGAAGCTGCTAATTACATTGGGTGGTGGGGCCACTTGATGTTATTTAGTTGTGGGCTGCCGATTTTTTGACCCGTGGCTAATTGGGTTTTATGAAGAAATGGTGGGGCCCATTTTTGACTTCATGGTTATATTATTAATTGGGTCCACAATGTTTTTTTTTTTTTTTTTTTTCCACGGTTTATGGGCTAAATCTTGGGCCCACAGTGAATTGGTTTAGGGCACTTTGACAGAGGGTTGTTTATGGCCATTTTGGTGAAGGTGGATTATTTTGTGAGTACTTTCTGTTTAGCCACAACGCAACGGACCGTTTATAGTCGATTTTCTCAGGATGATTGATGTGATCCTGATTGATTGTGTGATCCTCATGTGACTCTTTATGAGGTTAGTTTTGAGCCATCTCCGCCAGGAGTGATTGAGGAGTCACTGCTATGGGGAATAGTGGTTCGATGACTAGCCGAGTTAGAGATTGGGAGATGAGCGGGAGGATAGCTACCGATTTCTGGTGCTTCTTGTCTTCATGTGACCCATCCTAATTGATTGTATTGCCACGCCTGACATGGAGTGAAGGGCACACTGTCGTGGGGTTTGAGGCTTGTGATCTACCAAGGTAGGGACTAGGGGATGTGATGATTAATCTCATGCTATTTTGGCTATGTATTGGTTTGTTGCTGGGGGGCTATTGTTTTTACGCTACAACTCCCAAGACCATTGATTATGGTGACCGATCTTGCTTGCTTCATGTGACTCTGTCCGGATCTCTCATGGGATGATTTTTTCCTCCGTCATTGCTTTGGTTAGTGGCTAGTAGGATGTCACGGCAGCGAGGAGTGGGATGCTTATTGGATTCCATGTGTCTTATCTATGTAGAGACTGGGGGCATGTGGGAGATGTTATGTTTTTTTGGGCTTATGGGTTGCTGCTTTGTGAGTTTGTCTTATCTATGTATCTTTGCCCATATATCCACCCCAAGTTTCCATCTATTATTTCTGATGGTAGGGGTTACTTGGGGACAAAAAGGATATATGGGCAAATTTGGGTTTTTTTTGTTCTTTTTCAATTGTTCTCCTGCTTCTGCGGGATTGGGTTATGTTGGTTTTGTAATCGTTTATTTATTGTTGTTGGACATGCCTGGGGTATGCCCCTTGTAAACTTGTAAATTTCATTGTCTTTAATTTATGACTTACTCACCCAAAAAAAAATATGATTAAAATATAAAGCATACCTTTTGATTTCTAATAGATAAATTATCTAGCGGCTCTAGAGGTGGTGGTGATATTGGATGAGCAAGTGAGCTATCTCCTCCAAGGAGATCTTTGAATATCAATTTCAACTGTATTTGAGCAAAAGGATGTTAATGTAACTCATTCGAACCCTCCTTCGTGAGGGCACAATGTTGTAATAAGTGTGCGTGTGTGTGTGCATATCTTCTAACCCCGCATCTTTTTCCCTTTTATTTAATCGCTTTCGATGGTTAGATTAGGGACATGCTCTGAAATAACATATGAAACGATGCCAAATCATGTACACAACACAAATGAAGCATGTTATAATGCCCAAAGCTTGAAGCTAGCATAGGCACTTGTACTACAATTTTCACCACCAGTAACTAAAACTCGAAAATAACTTGTTTAGAACTTGAAGATTTTCTCCATTAAAATATAAAAAAAAAATGAGAAATTGAAGGAGAGAGACAGATATAGAAAGAGGATTGTACTCCGGCAACTATTTTTGGTTTAGATCTAACTGGATCTAATGTAGATCTGAGTAGATCTACATCAGATTCGACTAAATTTACTCATCTTCTTTGCCAGAAACTCACCTCGTTCGTCAAAACTAATATCCTCAAACTAATACCCAGACTTGCAACTGATACGTACATTCCCGTAGAGACACACCCTAGCAGCACATATCAAGCAAGTGAGAGCCAAAACACCCCAACGGTGGGGTAGGATTTCCCTGTCCTAGTTTCGTCAGGAGCTAGGGGTTCACTACGCACGCATGTGGTTTCATACAATCCTACATTCGGGTGAGCAACCTGTCCTAGTTTGGAACAGTCTCTAAGGCTTTCGATATGCAACTAGGTCAATTGGTCAAAAAAAGGGGTGCCTCAGCAAGACCACCTAATATACCTCTCGCTCCTCACACCGAGAATTAAAAGGAGGATCAAACGATACAGTAGTAGTCCAGATCCAAGCTTTGTGTTCCCATCATGGTAGAGAGCCCGTAACCGGTCAGCCTTATGGTAAGCTTTTTCCAAGCGAGCCTTCGGCAAACTATTTAGGAATAGCAGATGGTAAACACTGTGACTTAGGCGCACCTATGCAAATGCAATGCAAAGAAACACACAAATGTAGATAAAACAACATATCACGAGTTCGAGTCAAGTTCTCTAAATCCCTAGCAGAGTCGCCAGAAACCCCATGTGATTTGAAAAATTACAAATACTCCCTTGTTAGAATTTTTTATTTAACAAAACTAACTAAAAAAAAGAAATTTATAATTGTTCTCCTATACAATAATAAAATTATCCAAATTATTAATTGAAACATATTTCTAATATCATTAAAAACTGTTAAGTGACTTAATGATTTATTATTAAAATGGGCAATTTGTTATGAAATTAAAAACCTAAGAAGATGGAATGTAATTTCCTGAACCAGAGAGGGCGATTTGTATTTTAATCAAATCTCAAGAGATGTATTTGTAATTTACACTTTCTTTTTCTTTTTTTCTTTTTTTTTTTCTTTCCCTACTTTTTGCTAGCAAAATTTAGCTGGTCAAAATCACTAGCTAAACTTTCAAAAAAATATTTACTCCTCAATTTTGTTAAGACTATTGAAAATAATCAAGCTCAATCATCTCAGCTCATAATAGCCTACTCACAGCTCAAGCCACAAGACAGCACAACCTACTCACAGCTCAAGTCACAAGACAGCACAGCCTACTCACAGCTCAAGCCACAATACGTGTGGATTTCTCTGCTAAGGCCAGTTAGACACTTAGATGAGTTGTTAGAACTCTAGTTAAAGTGTAACCATAATTACTTAGTTAGTTACTTACTTACTTACTTAGACTCTCTCTCTCTCTCTCTCTCTCTCTCTCTTAATATAAATGCAGTGTAAATATCAGTTGAAGTATTCATTGAATAAAGAATCAAGGTTTTCTTTAAATTTCCCTCTCCCTCTCTCCTCCTTTTTCATCTTTTCATAAAATAAAAAAAAAACATTAGCAAAAAAAAAAAAAAAATCTTCTATAATAACTGCCTAAGTGCATCTGTAATGGGCTCTTCAAAAATGGTTTGTTGGTTATGGTAGCTACTTTCAATCCATTTTAATCCCTCCAACAGGATAGCTACTACAATAACTATTTTAACACTTATTCTTCATGCTAGCTGCATTTGAAAAGATTTGGGAGCTTCTTTAAACACTTTGTATGAATGGATAGACAAAATATATACTAATGTTGGAGCACACACACACATATATATAGCATTTGCTTAGTTGATTTAATCATGTTTTGACTGCTTTCAATGATAAGCATGTCATCCACATAAAGACAAACTATAACATATCCTTGGTCAGTGTTTTTAACATAAACGCACTTGTCACATTCGTTTATCTTAAACCCATTAGTAAGCATAGCATGATCAAATTTTTCATGACATTGCTTAGGTGCTTGTTTTATTCCATAAAGAGATTTTACAAGCTGACAAACTTTCTTTTCTTGCCCCGGTACTACAAACCCTTCGGGTTGCTCCATATAGATCTCTTCATTTAGATCACTGTTTAAGAAAGTTGTCTTAACATCCATTTAATGTATTTCTAAATTAAACAACGCTGCTATAGCAATCAGCATACGAATAGATGTTATTCTTGTCACAAGGAAATATGTGTCAAAATAGTCCAGACCTTCTTTTTGTCTGTAACTTTTTACTACGAGTCTTGCTTTATACTTGTCTATTGAACCATCTGTTTTTATTTTTCTCTTAAATATCCACTTACAAAGATAGAGGAAAGGGATCAAAGCATTTAAGTTCATAACACAAATTATATGGTTAGTTGTTAGTAGTCTAGAAATCCCCCAAAGAGATTTCGTCCTCCCAACCCCAAGAATTGGATACGGATTATTCGGTATGCCCCCTCTTTTGCTGCTTTGTTGTAGACCTTACCTCGAATGCCTACCAACGGTTATATACCGTGTAGCGCCACCCGCAGGGCCTCAAAAGAGACGGTAGTGATGGGCCTTGCCCGTATCCCTCCTTACATTGAACTACCTAGGGTCCGAAAACAACCACTCCATTCAAGGGTTTCGAAACAACCACTTGCACAAGACTTGCTCATTTTAATCCACTACTAATATCAACTTAACATTCTCATCATTTACTATGTATAACTAGTGTGGTCGTCAACCCTCTTTACCAACCCATTTAGTTTTCCCCTTTTCACACTAAGTTCATTTCACATTAGTGGTTAGCACAAGTAAAAGCAAAATAAGGCCATTCAAGGTGAAACTCAAGCATGCAAGTATAACATATATTATAACAAATATGTCATG